>OMLB01062396.1:0-28377 GCA_900302555.1 Myripristis jacobus
AATCTCTCTCTCCACCCCCCCCTCTCTCTCTCTCTCTCTCTTCTTTTTTTGTCTCTCTCTCCTCTCTCTCTCTCCTCTCTCTCTCTCTCTCTCTCTCTCTCTCTTTCCTGATTTATCTCCACCATTTTCTTGTTGCTGAAATATCAGTTGCTCTTTCTCTTGATTCTTCTGCCTGTCACTCTTTTCATCCTCTCTCTCTCTCTCTCTGTCTATCTCCCTGCTGATGTCTCTCTAGCCATTCTGTCTGATGACTGAAGTGTCTCATAGAGTTGACCCTTGTGAATGTGAAATGATACGCCAAACTCCTTTGTGTGTATGTATGTGTGTGTATGTATGTGTGTGTGTGTGTGCACACGCGCGCGCCTGTGTGTATGTGTGTGTTACTGGATAAGAATGTACTCGGTGTATTTGTGTCCTCGGGTCATTAACTTAGAGCAAAAGTCCAATGGGACAAATTCAGTTTTTTCCAATTCAGGACACTAAATCCGTTGTTGTGAGAGAATGATCCTTCGTGAAATCCCCAAAGTGAAATAATTTTTCACTTTGATGAAAAAATATTTCACAGATGATTCCATCCTCAGAAACAGAATAAACTGAAGATGGCGCATAACTTTTATTTAACCAGGATGGTCCAGTTTAGATACAATATCTCTTCATCCAATGAGTCCTGGCGAAGACAGCAGCACAAAAGTTAAAAGTTACACATGGAAAAAACAGTCACCAAAACTCTTCAACGGTAACCCGTAATACGCTTTAGCTTTGTGACGTCAATCATTTTGTTCGAGGAGCAGGGCTTTCAGCGGTGGACGTCTCACTCTACAAATACACACTCACATTCTTAGCTGCTCTGGTATTGGACTGGATGTACGTCCTGCCATTAACATTGCTAAATATATCTTTGTGTGTGTGTGTGGTGGGGGGGTTTGGGTGTGCGAGGGAGGGGGGTTGTTGTGGGTGTGTGTATATTTATATGTGTGTTTATGTGTCTGTCTCTGTGCCAGGAAATCAGTGGAAATATGCTTAGGCAGCTATGCAGGCTCATTCTAAAACTGCATTCGCTTGTTGTTCATTTAGGTCCCAGCACGCTGGTTTCTTCTCTGTCTGCCTGTCCTGCAGCTCGAGGCTAAAGGATGCTTGTTTTTCTATGATGCAATAAGTGACTTAACAGATCTCTGAAATGTTTGACAGTGTTGACCATAAACACCCTCAGAAATAGACACACATGTGTATGCACGTACACATTCACACACACACACACATGGCTGCCTGCTGGACCGTGTGATGATTTGTAGTGAAATGTTGATGAACTTGGGATTTTTTTTAAAACCTTTTTTCCAGCACCACAGCACTGTGAAGTACCAATAAGGTGTGCATGGATCTTACTCTGAATTTTTCGTGACACCTAGTTCTTTGTGATTTGCACAATGTGATGATAGTTGAAAGGTTATAAAATCCACTCCTGGACCTTCAACATTTCTCAACTGTACAGGCCTTAGTGTGGAAGCTGAGGTGCTTGATGTATTTGAAATCAGCACTGGGACACGTGATTATCTCATAGCTGTCAGTATATCCTCTTCTCCCAGGAGTCTTATAAATTCACAGCACATCTAGCCACTAGAAGCCGTTTTCCTTCCAAAAAGGGAAATTTCACTTGTTTTGAAGCCTGAAGGTGCTGTAACTAGACAGGAGGCCAGCAGAGACAAATCCCCCAAGTTATAAATGAAAAAAAAGTGAGAATCGAGTGTTTTTTGGTGTTTTGGTTGCCCTCAAACATCCCAGGAAAATTCTTGACCTTATTTTGGAGAAACTGTTGTTCTAACCAACACCTCTCCCTCACAGGACCCAGGTGAGACTGGAAAGCCTTGAGGACTGTCGCGTCCTGGAAGACCCACGGGACGACTCCATGTCCGACACCCACGGCTGCCCCGCCTACGTCAGCCCAGAGATCCTCAGTGGCTCCGCCCCTTACTCTGGCAAGATGGCCGACATGTGGAGCCTGGGCGTCATGCTGTACACCATGCTGGTGGGCCGCTATCCCTTCCACGACCCGGACCCAGCCACGTTGTTTTCTAAAATCCGCAGAGGCCAGTGTTGTGTGCCGGAGGGCTTGACGCCCAAGGCCAAGTGTCTGCTGCAGAGCCTGCTGAGGAAAGATCCCTGGGAGAGACTCACGGCGAGCGAGCTGCTCGCTCACCCGTGGTTCCACCGGCCGCTGTCACCACAGGAAGTGGCGCTGGGTGAACAGGAAGTGAGCCTGGCGGAACAGACAGTGCCATCCTTTGACGTGGAAGAGGATGACGATCTGTTCTGCTGACAGACTTGATGTACCTGAACTCCTCTGTTTGGCTGAGGGACCAAACAAAACAGACTATTGCTATGAGGGATTCATTATTTTGTTTTGTTTTATTTTGTTTCATTATTTTTTTTTTTTTTACATTTGGCACTTTTTAGGACCCCATTTGTGTACTGTTGTGTATCCACACACCCTCAAGCTTTCTACAAAAACGTACTGTATTTTGTTGTCGTGTATGTGTTACTTGCTAAGGGCATTGATCACAATGATCATTCATTGTGTGTTTCTGTATTTGCGTGTTTGAAAATCATTTGGTGCTAAAACAAACAAAAAAAAATGACAAGGATTATAAAATTTGCCACATTATGGTAACAAAATCATCTCTCCGGGCTACACAGAGAGTGTGTCACAGAAAATGTATCCATCGGCACAACAGTGGTTACTAATGCTTTCTCTCACCCCTGACTCCAAAGGATTCAGGAGGCATTAGATAATGCGGGGCAGAGAGACGAGGAGACACTCTCTGCCCGGGCTGCAGGCACCGCTGGCTGACTCACTGCCCGGCTGGAAGGAGACCGCGCACAAGTGCAGCGCCTCACAACAGGCAGTGATGTGGAGTGAGAAAGATGGTTAGCATAGGATTTATGTGTCACACTCAATGGGACGCTAAGAAGGTGTCTCACTGCCAATCTGGCGCATTCTCAGCAAGGGGAGAGCATTTACACGTCTGCCAGCGTGTGCGGGGGGTCGAGGAAGGCGCGGTGTGGCAGGAAGAGGGAGGAGGAAGGCTTTGTTTGCTGCACACATCCAACCTTAAACGATAAGTGGCGTCAGGCTGCCTTGAAGGCTTTTTAACTGACTAACAGAGGACGACATACCAAATAATGCTATCAGGTTACACTGCAAAGAGTCAGTTAAACAAGATAATAAGGAAGCAAGGTATAATTCACCTCCTAACCCTAACTTAACCTCCACTCGAACTCTGAATTCACCGAGGAAAATTAAATGGCATAGAAACTAAATATTTGGCAAAAGATTTTAAAGGTATGAAGTTTCAGAGCCTGCATCTCTCCAGGAATTGTCTCCTTTGACGACAGGGGCGACATGTCATGCTTCTTCTGACCTTTTTAATTATTTGGCTGGGCTGATGGAGCATTCTCCAGTGATGCTGTAGTGCAAACCGCCACAGCCGAGTTGACACTAACTTTTCTCGTGCAGGGAGCAAATCTGATTTTACGTCAAACAGCTGTGGTCACATACCTGTGCCGCGACAGAGGCGGCTCTCAGGCGTGCCACTCTAGGACTCAAGTTGAAGAAGTGAGAGAGCTGTGTGAACCGGCGCGTCCTGCCAGCGCGTACATGAACTATCTCTCAATCCAACACTGTGTATTTATTTGTCTCAGAAATGTGGCGTACATCCAGCGGCCGAGCATTCAAATGTGTCTAGGAATCTGAAATATTAAGGGAGTATAAAGAGTTTTCAGTCGTTTGTTTCTGCTGGAACATTTTGTGAAGCTCTGTCGCCTGAACAGAGCGGAGCTGTGCTGAGTGTTGTGCCCGTATTACTGTGTTTCATAAACTGAATGGCTCTGAATCAGTCACAGCCAGGCGGTATTTGATGTTGGTAGACTGATGATGACTCAACACTTCAGTGTGTCTGTAGAGAATAGTCCTGACCTTGGCTCAAAGAATCTGTTCTGACTGTTTCACCTCTTTAATGGTACAGTTTTTTCCTTTTTTTTTTTTTTTTTATTTTGCTTGCCATTAAAAGCCGGGCATCCATGGAGACTAGTCACCACAGTCGGTGACAATGATGCACCATGATCTGAAAAATATTTTTATGTTGCATTGTGATGGGCAGATACAGCATTTCAGTGACGTCGGGCCTATAAGACTACTATAGGTTGGAAACCGTTTACATCATTATGTAAAAACCGGTTGATGATGGTACTATATCTGGTATGTCTGAGAAGCGCGGTGCATTTGGCTGATACAATTTCCAGTCGCAGTGCTCGACACTTTGCAAACGTCTGCCTGGCACAGGTTTGGACTTTTTTTCGGAGGATCTAATGGGTTCCTGTGTGCCAGATGTGTCGAATCAATCACAGAAAATTAATTTAATGGATTTCTGATTTTCTCTCTCTCTCTCTGGTCCAAATATATGTAGAGTGAGTCACACTTTCATGTGACATGTCGAGTAAACTGACACGGGTGCACAAAGTTCATATTGCACTGTGAATTATGTATTTGTGACATGACCTAGAGGCTATTAGTCCACATAGGTTACACACAAAAAGATATATTCATTGTACAAAACATGTAAATATGTATATTTGAAATATGTGTGGAGATGCTGAATAAAGATCACATTTTTTTCATATTCATATGGGATGCTTTTTCATTGTTACTGCTTGTCTGTCTTTCTCACTCAAACGCACACACACACACACACACACACAGACACACACATAAAACACCTGCGCTTTACACAGTTCAGCTGCATGCCTTGAAGGTTTTTCTGGAAGAATTCTCTCCACACGGCTCTTCATCATTGTGAAGGGGGAAAAAAATACATTTCCACATTTTTCTCAGCTCTTTCAATTTCGTCTTTGCTAGGAAAAAAAAAAAAAACCCGCAGTGAAACTATCTCTTTCCCTCTGCCTCCAACCGTTTACTCTTCGCTGACCTTTGCGTAATATAACATTTAACTCCTCAAACACACAAATGTCAATAGTGGGTCAGTGTCTTTTCCAGGAAAATGCAAGAGGGAGAATATACACGTTGTCTCTCCTCGGCTTCACGACTAACTGTTGGAACGTCAGCTGAACTCTTCACACGTCTCACACCGAGGACAATGAACATCAGTGCGATTCAAAGTCAATCAACCTGTGTCGATTTTCTTGTATCCAGGCCACCTTTCCCTGTGATTCATTGTTTGACCTATAAGAGCTAAGCATATCTCCACCCTGTGTGTGTTATGACTACCCTAGGCATGGTTGACCGGGGCTTGCGTAAGCATTGTGTGTGTGTGTGTGTGTGTGTGTGTGTGTGTGTGTGTGTGTGTGTGTGTGTGTGTCTGTGTGTATGTAATTGGTATGTAATGCCCTCTGAGGAGCATGTTAACATTATACGAACATAATATGTACCAAACCGCCCGGTACTGGAGGAAACCACAGCTGCTGAGTTTCCAATTCTCTTTCTATTCCATTCTGCTGTGTTCTTTTCTGTTTGTTTGCGCAACCAGAGTGTGACTTTAAGTCAATAATCCCATTTAAACCCGCAGTGCAGGCAGCGAAAGGAGCTATAGTGTATCTACAAATATTCACATATTCATAGTACAGAGTGTGATTATCTGGGATAAACGTGGATTTGCAGTCTGCTGTTTTCCTCAGGGAGGAGCGCAGCGTAGACAGACGGGATTTCAGCAAGTCTTCAAACAAGCGTCTTTGATGTGTTTTATCAACCTTAAGGGCGAATAGTTTGGTATTACACTAGCTGTTACAGTTGTCATCTTACTAAGACTTGGAGACTTTTCTCAACCTCGCAATTTCTCTCTCAAACTCCTCTTCCTTCTTTTTCTCATCTACCTCCTGCTCTCTCTCTTTCACTTCCTCTCTCTCTTCCTTCTTTGCTCTTTCTCTCCCAATGAATTTAGCATCCACACGTGCACCAGCTTTGGCTGGCGATACGGTTATGAATGCATTTCACAAGGCATTATGATAATTTTCGCTTTCATCGTATTGAGCTGCAGCTTTGTGTGTTTTGAGACAAGAAATGTGAGAGTTAGGTTGACTCGCGTTCCAAGAGCTCCTCTGCTGTCAAAAGCCAAGAAACAAGGAATCAGGAGACAGATTAGGGACGCACAAAGACACTTTGTTTGAGAGGTTATGCTTCACATTTGTACAGACTGTTACGTGTACATGCCCATGTCTTAAGTGCTTCATGTACATATTATAATGCTCATACGGGTGTTAAAGTAACCCTCACTATGGAATATTATAATGTATCAGCTTTCTAAAGACATTCATTTACAAGGAACAAAAATCAATTGTATTTTCAGAAAAGCATACATTTTTATGTGTTTTATATAGCATTTTAGAGTATAATTGTTCATTGTGTGTATAAAAACTAACCTGAACTATTTAATTCTCATCATTACCTCCTCCAGGTGGATTAATGGCGTGAGCTTGCAGCCAGCCAGCCATCCAGTCATGGCGCTGTGGTGGTGCGCTACCGTCTTCTGCAGGTCGGCTGCAGTGTGGTTTCCCCTGCTGTTCTCATCTCTCCTGTGGCAAACGGTACGCAGGCGTCCTCAGGCCAGACTCACTAGACTCTCTGTAGAAGCCAGTGGGCAGCTGCGTAAAGTTTTACTGATAAATTTTACTGCAAAAGATTTCACCTACAGTATTTTTTCCAGACATCCCAGACATTATAGGAAAAGAGAGGATTTGCATCACAAATCGGCTTGTAACGGTGGCTCACGCCATCATGACTGCTGGAAAATTGGCAGTGTGATCTGTGCTGAATCTATGCTGAATATATGACAACAAGGCTAGAAACAGAGTGATACATAGGATGGTTTACCTTGGTGTGCCTGTAGATCCACTGAGAAACATTATAAGTAAAGATCCTATGTGTAGTCTGATACGGTAAGTTTCCTTAAGGTAGGTTTTCTTGCTGTGACATAGTAAACTGTCATATCTTTGACCCTAGTCCCTACTCCAGAACACTCTGAGCTGAAGCTTGAACAGTTCAGTAACAAACTCCTGGTTTTTGGTTTTCTGAGCTAATTCTAGCTTCTACTGAATACTTTGGCTTGTGCACAAATCTGCTGTGTTTACAAAAAGTGATGGATAACTAAATGTCCATATTTTTCAACATTTACTGCCAAATTGTCTATCTATTTTTTTTTTTTTTTTTTGCTATTCATGCCTGCAGTTAGAGTCGAATATACATATACCATATGCCAAAATGTTCAGCATTTTCTGCTGTATCTAATGGTGCCAGTTGAAGCTATCTGACCTCTACTTTTGATGCTACACACCATGGAAGCTGGTGATGTCGTGTTCAACAGATTTTGCTTGCAGATCCTCACAGAAACATCTTGCTCTACATTCACATTATGGTTGTCTTTGTTCCCACATTTTTAAACAAACATAGACGCGTTACACATCAAAATGTTCAGCCTTTTCTGTGTAATGATGCCAGGATCGAAACAGTTGCAGAAAGCTGGCGGGGAATATGTCCGGTCAGTAGGTGTGCTAGGTGCTGAAATGCCTATGGTGCATGCACAAGTTCATACATGCACATGTGCATAAATGTACAGCGCTTAATGGTTTGAAAATACAGTCACCCTAAGCTAGCTAACAATCGGGCCATATCTAAACCAAACAGTGATCACGTTTATCAGTGATGATCAGTCCCCAGTCAGAAACTAACTACATCTGTTGAGCTCCTGTGCTTAGAAAGACAATCAGCTGTTCACAGCCACTGTTTTTCAAGAGCTGGGCGCCTCCAGTATGGCTGCCAGATGGTGTGTTACCTCACCTGAAAGCCCTCTGCAGGTTAGCAGAGTGGCAAGAAACATTTCAGATGGATTCCACCATTTGACACAGTCCTAGCTGAGTATGGTTTGGATATTTCACACTTCCCAGGGTTATGTACAGTAACGCAGGCCCAAGAATGTCTGTAGCTTAACATAATGCTGTTCGCTTGTCAGCTGACCAAATATGACATTTAGTAAGCAACAGCAGCAGTCATGTCAGAAAATCATCAGAAAGGAAATCACAACTGGGCAAAGCTTATTTTTTAGGAGAAGTTTATGAGAAGATATGCAGAAGGTTGGTTGGTTGGTTGGTTGGTTGGTTGGGCATGACAAGATACGCTTTTGTCTTAAGGATTATTATTATTGTTGATTCATTCATTTTCTTCCATTAAGGTAATATAGACAGTGTTTATGCTGATTAGGTAATAATGTAGGATAAAGAAACATAACATGGGGATGACATATAAAGTGCAGGCCCAGGGCAAATCTCTGCTACAAATTTTTCTGTAATTACATCTTGATGGTATTTTTAAGGAATATCAGCTACATACAAATAGACAATGGTGCTAAAAACAGGCACAGGAGGCAGTGTTCAAGCAGCTGGTCTGTTTAGTGTAAGTCCTTTGTCTATTTAGTCCAGTTGCTGCCGACTTGTTTCCAAACTGTGAGTGCCTACACAGGTCTGAACTTATCTGTTTGCTTCTCTTTGTGTTGCTGATCTGTTATGAATTTGTGAATTTGCCTCAATGCTGCTTGCCCTCATCTCCTCCCTATTCCTGTCCCCCTGCTCCTGCCATCACCTCCCTTCACTTCCTGTTCTCCTTTCGTCTGTTTCTGCACCCCCTGCCCTGCAGATCTCTCCTGTCCATGGCGCCCCATCCTGCCCGCGGAGCTGCAGCTGTCCAGGTGTTAAAGAGGTCCACTGTACATTCAGACACCTCGCCGCCATACCAAAAACCTTCCCCAGAGACACAGAAAGAATCAACCTGGGGTGAGACTCAGTTACTGACACACACACACACACACACACACACACACACACACACACACACACACATGGACACTGTATGTATGCATGAGAATGCACTTGCACAATGTTTGTCTAAAGGGCACAAAGCAAAATGCTGTGTCCTTTTAGCCCACTCCACCTCTGTTACCTGGCCTACACTTTACTAACAGTCTCTGCTTCCCAGCATGCCTTTCAGTTGGGCTCATTTTGATGGTCAGTGTTGATTTCCTTTTAGTCTTTTGACTGAAATGCATTTTGGTTTTACTCACATTTTAGTCATTTGTATTTTGTTGATTTTAGTCTATTTTTGTTGACAAAAACTTAAGGTTGCTTTGATCGATAAAAACAAAAGTTTTAATCTAATTCTAGTTTCATTAGCTTCATTCATTCATTTCATTATTGTTCACATTTGTTTCTTTGAAAAGACATTAAATTATTTTTCAGTGACCTTTATGCATAGATTAATCTGCATTCCTCATTCTAACTTTTTGTATTTTGTATCTAGCTTTTGTTTTAATAATGCACTTAATGTCAAAAGTTTCCTCATGCATCTGTTCCCTAAGATCACATGTTTTCATTTAGATTAAATTAGTTTCAACTTTATTGTCACTTCACATAGTGCAAGAACAAAGGAATGCAGTTTTGCATCCAACCATTTGTCTATTTCTTGCATTTTCATTTCTTTTTTATTTGTTGACAAAATGTTCGAATATGTCATTGTAGTTTTGTCAACAGAAGTTAATTTTTGTATAGTTTTCATCTCATTTTCAACCTGGAAATAGTGTAAACATAGTCAGACCATGTTTTCATCCTATGGATCCAAGTGAGAGAGTTAGTCTCTTGCCTCAGGAGGTAGGATAATGAAAACATATTGCTGCTCTTGTCATGTCAGGGCTAATATTAAGTAGATGAGTGACTCACTGTGGGTGCCAACCCATTGCTTCATCATCATCCTTCAACCTGCCTCATGAACAAAAGAAAGCTTCTTTTAAACAACAGGAACCAGCCTACCCAGCATGATGATCCTTACACAGCCCACTGTGCGTTTTATACGCTAACATCTGTTTTAAACCAAGAAGATAAGGGTGTAGTACCAGCATGTGATGATAAACTTACTCCACAGGGGATAAATCACTTCCATGTGGGTCTTTCTCTTATGGACAGACCTTCCACTGCCTTATAGTTGCATAACTCCTGTTTAGGGAAATTTCCCACTGTATATAGCAGATTGCAGCATCTGATAATTGGCTGTGAACAATACATACCTACCTGGCAAATTTCTAGGCCAGCAGCATCTCGAGCCAAACTGTTGTTCACAATAAACTGGTCATTAACACATGGGGCTCGACTGTGGGAAAGCCCATAGCTTCATTTCAGGTGGATTATAGTCTTTGCTTTGAGTAGCTCTCCAGCTATTCACTCCCTGCTTTGATGTGATAAAGCATGTCAGTGGTAAATGGTCACAAAAGCTACCTTGCATATGTTGTGCCAAGCTCCAGTATTGTCCACAGGAGGCAAACTGTCTCCATATGGGCTCCTTGACTGTGGGAACAGCTATCAGTTCATTCCAGATAATCTCTAAAACCCAATATAAAATGCCTATGCTGGTTCATATAGCTGACCTTCCTTTGTAGGGATTTTGTAATGAAGGTTTTGGCAACAGCAAGTGTTATATTAATATTAAATTACACCACCCCCTTCAGGCCAAATGGAATAAGGTAATAGATACCTCCAGCCCCACTGAGCATTCTGGTTTGTGTTTCATGGATGGATCTTTAACCGTTGCAAAGACATATTGATGAGTGGAAACACACAAAGAAACATCCAGTGCACACACTACATAAACAGACATATGGAACACAATATATCTCCGTGGACGTGTGATGTAAAAACTGCAAAGGTCAAACCTGAAGTTACATTTTTTCCCCATGACAGCGAGTGATGGGCTGATCCTGTGTGTCTGGCTGTCTGCTGGGGTAAAACTGACCTTGCATCTGATGATGTTGTCTGTTTTATCTTCCACTTGGCAGTCTTTTCGGTTCATCACTTACACTAATGGCTTTCACTGCAAAGAGCTGGGTTTTACATTGTGCTCTGTTATCCTCTCTGGATTATGCAGTGCTTCTTTTCTTTTCTGAGTCTTTTCATCCCTGATGGCTGTTTCTTTGTAAGAGGGAGAGGGCAGTATCAGTCCACACAGGCGCTGTTAGTGATGGACAGACTTGCTCAAGGACAATTAAGCCGATCATACAAGTCCAAGGGCCAAACCTGCAGCCAGCAAACAGCCAGTCTCTCTAAACCTGCTGATCAGGGTGCTAACCAGGGTGATTTATTTTCTATTGCCAGAGTTAGGGTGCGCTTATACCAAACATTTGCAGCTGTCTAGTCTGGAGTGTTTATTGCCAACCAATTATGTGAAATGACCCAAAACACTAGGTGTTACGGGGGTAAGCTCATGGATGTTGACATCTGATAGACAGTGGTCCCTCAGGCTTGGAAAGCCTAGCATAACAAAATGAACTGAGGACAAATCGCAGTCTAGACTAATGCTCAGATTCAGCTATTTCTTCATGTGAGGAAGTTAATCAAAGCAGAGAGCACAGCACAGCCATCATGCTCAATGACGGACTGCTTGCTTGCTCCCTTAGATGTCCAGTGTCGTCTGAGCTATCAAGTCATATCAGCTCCTGCCAGGATGGCATGTAACTAAAATATGAATAAGTGTCTTAATAAAATATTGAACCAGCTTCAGTGTGCATTGGAACTGATTCTACAAATGTCTGGAACTATCTTGGAGGGATACAACACCATTTGTCATGGTGAAAGAGCGAGGCACTAATGCTGCCAAGGTGAGAACTTCACTCCCACTGGAGAAACCTACATAAAAAAATATATGCACTCATACCAAATAATATATAGCAATCTTTCAATTTTTATTGAGAGTAGTGGAAAATACTATCTTCCCATCTGTGTTCAATTGGGTCAGGATATCTGCATGCTGGGAATGTGCATTTTACAACTTCAGCTTGATGAACTCAGAGCAGGACTGCAGGCTCTGCCCTGCCTATACCATACTGTGCTGATTTCTGTTGATGGAGGCCCTGGCTACCTCTCATGAGGCAATCAATCAAGTCCGATCAGACCCCCACCGATAAAGTGTTTTATGATATAAGCCCATGTCCCGCTGCTTGATGATGTGTTTGGCTCTGGGATCTGCTGTTCTGTACTGTCTTGGCAATCAGTTTCACTGTCAGAGGGATGGATGTCTGTTGTGAAGATGAAGAGTCCCACAACAAAGAATCAAGATATAATCTGATACAGTCTGATTACGTGCCTGGGTCGATTTCAGATTATTTTGTGTCCACCTAGAATGAAATGGTAAAGTCAAGCTTTGAGAGGAAAAGCAACTGAGTGAAATCATTACACCTCTCATCACAGAGGTATAATCTCAGACAGATTGCCTGTGTCTGTGTTTCCTCTGCCTGGCACATGGTGAAGTTTTAAGAGTCTGAAGGCATCAGCAAGGGTCAAAGGTTGGCTCAGGTCAGAGCCCTCTGTCACCCCTCCTTCCTTGTTTCCATCCATCATTCCTTCCATTATTTTTTTCCCTTAATCTTAAAGGTTATACATGCAATGACTTATTTCCCCACCACCTTTGTCTTTCTCTCAGTAACAATGTGACACACATTAAACAGACCCCACAACACATGAGCTGCCTAAGATGTTAGTTTTCTATACCCTCTGTTAGTCTTTTCTCTCAGTGACTGGTCCTGTTTACTTTCTCTCTCTAACAGTTATAACAGCCTGACGGAGGTGGAGGGGTCAGAATTCAGCTCGCTGCGGCAACTGGAGATGCTCATGTTGCATGGCAACGACATTAGCACGGTTCACCCTGGGGCCTTCTATAGCCTGAGATCACTACAGGTACAGTGTGAGTGTGAGTGTGTGTATGTGTGTGTATGTTTACAGACTGTCATAGTCATCATATCATTACATGTTTTTTGTCCGGATGATGAAGATAAGCCACAATTATTAATAAAAAAAATGTACAAAGTACAAAGCTGGGATTCAATCATATATATATTTCAAATAGAGCATGATGTTGAGTTCTAGCAAGCCTATATGAAGTCCGGTATATTTGACAAGATATATGAATAGGATGAATAGGATCCACAGTAAACTGTGACTTGTAGAACCTTGAACTTAACCTTGAACAAAAACAGCAATCTTGTCTGTAGTGGAGTGTAAGGACATTTAAAATCAGTTTACCCATATGTTTAGAGAATAAAGTTTATCACTTTTTGGGCTTATATTTATCATTATTACGTACAGTATACTCATAGATATGCTCTTTGAAATCAAAATGTCATGCATATTCCACTTGTTGGTCAATTGAGTCTACATGATGCACCTTTACGGGAAAAAAAGTTATTCTTTTCCAAAAATATTGCTGATTATATTGATGGTTATTTGTTAAATGATGGACAGTGACTGTTAAAACGGATTTACCTTCTTTTATATTTGCCACACCATTCATGAGATTACTGTGCACTCTTTGGACCCTCTTTGGCACTCTTTCTTAGTTGCTGGTGAGAGTGGAGATGTCAAAAATAATCCTTCTGAAGCAGATTTAGTTCTTGTCAGTGAGCCTGGCTTTCTCTGGATGGAGCACTCACGCGTTGCTGTTTTAAGAGTCAGTTTTGCATTTTGCTCTTAGATTTTTGACTTGATGCTTACCATGTGTTGGTGACCCCCTAATATCCATACCCATCAGGAGAATTTCATTTAATTTCATTTATCTTTGCCCTGCTATTTCAAGTCAAAACGGCTGCTGTGAAAAGGGTCTGTGATGTGTTTTTTTTTTTGTCCAGATCTTGAAGCTGAGTTACAATAAGCTAACATTGGTGAGCCCCGGTCTGTTCGAGGGTCTGGCTGGTTTGATCCGTCTCCATTTGGACCACAACCTCATCCACTTCATAGAGCCCTACTCTTTCTCTGGCCTCACCTCTCTTAAACTCCTGCAGCTGGAGGGGAATCTCCTCAAGGAGATCCACCCTCACACCTTCATAACGGTGTCACTACTGGGAAGCTTCTGGACATCCGGACTGAAGTAAGAGATCTAGAGTGTGTGGATGTTTGTTTTTTATGGGTTTTGAGGTTTAAGAGTTTTGGGGTGGCAGGGTCTCGCAGCGGTTAGTACTGCACCCTTAGTGTAAGAGCAACATGATTTTATTTGTGTTTAAATGTTCTTCTCATGGTTAGTTGGTTTGGATTCTTTGGATCAGAAACACTGAACTGCTCATAGGTGAACATGTTACACTTTGTTCTACCCATTTGAAGCTAGGATAGGCTCCAGACTGTTATAACCTTGGATAGGAGTTAGAAGTTAGAAAATGATTAAGTAATTGTTGTTCTTCTCAGACACCTACACCTTTCAGACAACCTGTTGGAGCAGCTCCCTGCTGCAGTGCTACAGACAGCTCCCAGGCTGGAGCTCCTTGCTCTTCATGGTAATCCCTGGACCTGCGACTGTCAGCTCCACTGGCTGGTAGAGTGGAACTCCAAACATGAGGGTACAGACACATAGCTCTCTGAATCAATTTTTTCATTATGCCTTTCTTAACATTCTTAACTAAAAAAAAAAATAAAAAAAATTGGACAAATGGTGGCCATTAGTGTTACTGATGAAGACAGAAGGGCCACAGGAGGACTGAAGGCCAGAGGGCTGATGCAGTAACAACCATTTGTCCATTATAATTATTGTTAAAATATCCAAACTACTGAGTGATACCCTATTCTTTTGAAAAGACATTTTCTATAAGGATCACACACTGACCGCCAGTCCAGTGGTCTGTCCAGACTGCAAAGTTAAGCATGGTGTTTTTGTACAATATAGCAGTGTATGGAGGGTGGGGGGGTAAAGAACAATTTCTGATGCAGTAAAGTTTGTAATAAATCTGCAAAAATGGACACGCTAAAGCTGAAGTAATGGAAAAACATGGGGGAGCAACACTGAGATTTGTTAAGTCCTGTCATGGCAAGAGCCACATGTCAAATATTCAAATTTAACAAACATATAGTCTAATACTTGACTAATGCATCAATCATTTAAACTAATAATGTTTTACGGCCACTAATACTCTTAATCAGCCTGTTTTTCATTTTTTTTCCTTTATCCTTTTTCTCATCTTAGACTTATCATCAGCATATGCTCTAAAAATTGTCACCGCTTTTTGTTATGTTTTTGCCAGTCATCCATAACCAGTCCCATATGTTAACTGTTTGAAGCTGCATAGCAGTTTATAATATATCATTATGTTTATGGCCTGCTTTCTCTCAAAATAGGAGGCTATGAAAGCCAGAAATGTATTATTGGGTACATGAACTTCCCCTGAACTGAAACTCAAGACAGATCATTTATTTTTATCTACATTTTGCTTACTATTGCCAATTCTTATCCCTGTTTCCTGTTTTATCATTGTGTATGTTAAAATGTTTTTTTTTTTATTCTGAAGTAAATTTTAACTCTGATATTCTCATACCTCTTGTTACCTCTTGCCCTTCCTCTCTCCTTTTTTCCTCCATCCCTTCCTCCCATCCTTCATCTCACCCTCTCTCCTCATACCTCTTCCATCCCCCTTGCCCCACCCATTTCTTTTTCCCTCAAATTTTCCCGTTTCCATCCCTCCCTTTCCCACTTTCTCTCTCCCCTTGCCTCTCTCTGTCTCCACTCCCACCCTCCCTTTTATTCCCAGGGGTAATAAAGTGTAAGAAAGAACGTGACCCAGCATCTGGTGAGACCTGCCCCCAGTGCTCCTCTCCACAACCCTTGAATGGGAGCCTCTTTCTAGGATTAACTCCTGACAAGCTTACCTGCGAGCGTCCAGCCCTCCGCTCCCCTCTCAAAAAGCAGGACAGCCCAGTGTGGGCCGACTCTGACACAGAGCCTGATTTGCCATATACCTATGACCTTGAAAAACCTTTGGGTCACCTGACCATTGTTCTCTCGGACAGTCATAGTAATAATGCCCAAGTAGCATGTGATGTCCGCTGGCCTGGGCTGAATTCCCCGATGACTTGGACAGAGAGTCCACATGCACCTGGAGAGATATCCGTGAATGTGTCACTTGTGACTGTCCTTGAGTGCGAGATTGATCGGGAGGCACTGCAGAATCTATGGCGATTGGTTGCATATTACTATGAAAGCCCTGCTATCTTAGAAAGAGGCCTACAAAGAAGAAATACTACCGGGATAACCTATCAATATGCCCAAGCTGTTAATGAAAATTCCCCGTACTTCACAGAGTTAAAGGGTTATTTGGTGGCAGAACCCTCATGGCTGCTTCAACCCAGAGTCACTTTGCAGCTCAACAGACGTCAGACAACAACCAAGAAACTTGTGATGGACTTTACTACTGTGATCTCCAAGAAGATCAACAACCGTGGAGGGCAGGAAAATGACAACGATGACTTTGCTTCCTCCTGGGCACTGATTCACAGAGGAACAGCGGGGCGGGTTCAGTCTGCTCTTGAAGGTTCAAAGGTCCACTTGGAGTGCAGTGTTGTCAGCTCAGGTTCAGAGGTTAACGTAGAGTGGATGCTGCCAGATCTGTCCATTGTTGAAGGTACAACCGATAAAATTGAAATCTCTGAAAGAGGGGAACTTGTAATTCTGAATACCACACTGTCTGACTCAGGCCTCTACCACTGTGTGGTCAGAACCAAAGCTGGTGTGGACATGGTGCCCGTGAGGCTCACCATCAAAGAACGTTCCCTCAGCCCCAGTGCTTTCAATGGTCAAACAATAACAGTTGAGAAGGGGCGCTTGCTTGCTCTCCCTTGCGAAGTGACCTCAGCACAGCCCAGTCAAACTATCTGGTACCTGCCCAAAAATCAGATTCTTCTCCCCTCACAGCAGACTAGAAGGGCAGAAGTGATGGAAAATGGGACTTTGGTGGTAAAGAAACTGACACAAGAAGATGCAGGGGAATACAGCTGCATAGCTTCAAATCTGTATGGAGTTGACATGTTATCACACATGGTAGAAGTCAGTGGAGAGAAGGAAATGGATAGCCCCAAAGTACAGACAGAGGAAGAGCAGAAGATCTTAATTGTCCGTGAGGATGACCAAGAGGGATCAGGGGGAGATTACCAGGAAATTAAACGCCCTTTTTCTACACAGATGCCAAGGAGGGTAGGGACGCAGCAGAGGAATCCTGGTCGGTTTATGAAAGGGAGAAGACTTAAAGATTCTAAGAGAAAACCTAATAAATCTGTGAAGGAATTAGATCCAAATCGCTGGGCAGAGATATTGGCTAAAGCTAACACTAAAGCAAATACAGCTCTGCCATCACAACCAGAGGCTAGCACCACAATGGCAACTACTGTCACGGTTGAAACTAGTACACCCCAACCTACCACTGCAACTACCCCAACCACTACCACTACTACTACTGCTATAACTACTAGTACAATAAATTTGAACATCGATACAAGCGATAAATATGAGTCTTATTTAACAGAAAAAGAAAAGGAGAAAGATGAGGAGTATGATACATCGCAAAAACAGCGAGAGGTTGTACAACCCCCTCTTGAACAACCAGCGGTTGAGCCAATCAAACAGTCACAGAATAAGCCTACTGGAGAGGGGAGGGGGAGCCCAAGACCTTCACCTGGCTGGTCCAACAGGAGGAGGCCACCTTATAGACGGAGGAGACCACCAATGAGAAGAGTCCATCCGCATCTGAACCCCTCCCACCGTTCATCAAACAAGCAATCTACCACCACTACGCCAACAACGACCACAACAACCACAACTACAACTACAACCACAACGACTACAACGGCTGCTCCAACCACAGTGGGCATACATGAGGTTTCAAATGCTGACTATGAGACAGAGGAGGATGAAAGTTATTCAGAATATGAAGTTTATGATGACAAAGATAACGATAGTTTAGATGCAAAAGAAGATGTAAACCGTGGGACCCTTCATACCACTGATAATTCTAATAGTTTTCATACCACAAATACATCAAAAAGAAAAAACGAGCACAAGGAAATTACTTCTTCAAGTAGACATAATTTGCCTAATCCAAGGACTATTCCAACCCCAAAACCAGACAGGATCACATATCCAACTGAAATGAGTGTGGAAGAGGATGAGAAAGACTCTCTAAAAACAAGAAAATGGAATGAAAGACAGAAGGAAAAATTAAAGGGTGAGATTGGAAAACAAAGTGAAAATGACAAAGAACAGGCTAAAAATTTTGAAGAGGAAAACACTGATGTTGGAGAGAGGGAGCGTGAGCTTTTAAAACCAAAGGAAGAGCAGGAAAAAGCATCTAGAATAGCTACAGGAGGCAGAGAGAGAGAGAAGGTAAAACCTACGAAGGAGTGGGTGACACAGAGCTACAATTCAGGGGATAGCATCCGGCTAACGACTCAAAATAGATTTCCACCTCACACTAGACCTTCACCAGAGGACAAAACACAAACACAAGCAAGAACTTCCCCTTCCAAAGTCATTCCCCCACACACAGACAGAGACAGAACAAGAGAGGAAGGCAGATGGAAAGAACAAGAGGAGGAAAAGATGGAAGAGCCAAAAGCAAAGCCTGTGGTCCCCAGTTTCCCTAGAATGGACCCAGTTCACCCCTGGCTCCACCAGCACAACCAAAGAAATGATCAAACTTCTTCCTCCAGGCCACCACACACAGATCAAGCCAGAAATGGCAGGACAGAAAAAGAAGAGAGAGAGCAAAGCAATAGAAGAGGAAAACAGGGGGAGGATAAACAGGAAAAGTTTCCTCAGTCTCCCCATGTCCCTGCGATCCCCCACCAGCCTTCACACCATCATCATCGACACAACCAACCCCTCTATCCCTACTGGCCCAGTCAAAGGTCATTTCCTCATTCTAGGCGAGGTAATCAAGGCTTTGATGGGTTGGATTTTCTCTTTAAAATGTTTCTGTGAAATAAAATAAAATTAATATAATGGATGGTGAAATATTCCAGCAAACAAAGGCAGTAGATTATAGTACTATAGTATGACAATTGCCACAAATCATTTGACAGTAGTTCTTTGCATTAGGGTTCAGCTGATGTGGGTTTTGAAGGCTGATGCCGATAGCAGTACTTTTGGATTGCTGCTGATAGATGATGGATATTTTGATTTAAAATGCAGTATCTATAAATTTGACCATTTTCACGCCAAGTATTAGCTGTTTAATGCAGGACAGAGTAACTCACAGTACCTTTTTAATGGTTGTTGAAAATCTAGCATTGCTGTCTTTTAATGAAGAAGTGATTTACAAAAACATCAGCAAACAATAGTGAAAGAATTAAATGTTAAAAAACAACGACACTGAAACAAAAAACAATCATCATTGCAGGTTTTACATACTATTTTTATGGAGTTATGGTCAGAAACTACTATCACATGATAGTGGTCGACACTGACTGGTCAATGAAAAGCCAGTTTTGCAAATGTTGGTCTCATAAGCATGTACTGAAATGTTTTTGGACACAAGGCTGACTTTCTGTTTGTAGGTCCTGGGTCATACCCTGTGCCCACCTACATGCCCTGGCCTCTCCCCCACCTCAGGCTTCAAGAGTCAAGGGTCACCAATCGACCAGAAATCACTGCAGAAACGGTCAAGCCCACACGTGTGGTTTCTGGATCAATGGGAAATGCCAGATTTGTACCCACCACTCCCCAGCCATCACATCATTATCATCAAAGCCATCAGCTTGGTGGGGGGAGCAGGACTCAAACCATAGATCAGCTGTTTCTGTCAAGGCTGAGGAACAGATACAGACAGGTACGATGAGTGGTGGGTGCATGTGCATGTAAATTAATGTAAATTAACTTTCTAATTCTGTTTTTACAGGTGATGTGCTTTACAAAAAAGCATTAAAGTAAAAATAACATTAAGGGGACAAAAACTGGATGTATATTAGAAAAATGTACATCTTAAGTGAAGTAAACAATAGCATGTGCGTTCTGTTTTGTATAAAGATAATGAGCTCCATTTTTGTGAAACAAAACAAGTGTTGGCATGGCACTAGTGCACTTGGTTGTAACCAACACATTTTTGGTGATTTCATGACCAGAGGCACTGGCACAGAAAAATATCAATCTCAGCAAGTCATTCAGTGTCATATTCAGTGTTCAAATCTTAAAACATAAAATAAATAAATAAATAAAAAAATAAAAAATAAATCTTGCAGTGGAATGAGATAATCCCAGTGTTTCCAGTGCTAAGCAACTTGTTTCCCGAGTTTTCCTCAGTTAAGTGACATTTTCTTGATGCTAGTTCTCTGATCTGTTGTATTTTACCTTGTTTCAACATATACTATAATAATATTGTACTGAACATATACTTGCTCCCCCCTGAAAAATTCCTGAAACAAGTGAAACTGCATTGAAAACAAATGGGATTATCTCATCTGACTAAAAACAACATTGTAAGACTGAATACCAGACTAAATGATTTGTTAAAATTGAGATTTTTGCAGTGTATCTTGTAGTGTGATTGTGCAAGAATTTGAATGAGGGGAAATATATTTTCAGTGGGCGTGATATAGGCTAACAGCAATCATGGCCAATCAAATCGGTCAATAAACGGACATAAAGTCACCCAATGTTTGCAAGATTTGAACCCATGGGGTATAATGTCAGGTAGAAATGGATCAATACTATATTATTCTTATTCATAATTTTGATGTTGAATTCCTGTATTGATTTTTCTAGGCACAGCTTGATCGCATCGCTCAGCTAGGGAGGAGGGTAACTTATCCACTGACACCCATACCTCATTTAAACCACCACAACACTCCATCCTCCATTACACCCAAACCTAGCCTTCCATCCCCACACAAACCCCACACAACAAAACCACCAGCACCCACTGCTTCGTACACCTACACTCAGAAACCTCCGAAATCTGCTGCACCCCAATCATCATCTTTCTCCAGTTTCCTCCCTACATCCCTCCCTCGGCCCCACACCACCCCGGGCGTTCTATATGGAGGTCGGTGGCCTTTTGGAAGTGAGCACAAACAAAATATGTATTTTAAACATGTGGAAATTGAAGCTTAAACTTAGGTTTAATCATTAAATAAATATTGAGTACTTTCTCTTGCTGCTGTTTTCATGGAGCACCTAACACCCTCTTACGTGTTCTAAAAACACTGCAGAGCACTCTGCAAAGTGACATATTGGTAAAATTGTGGTGATGATGAAAAAGACATTCACTAAAAAAATTGTTTTTGTCCAATCTGTCCAACTTTGCAGCAGGACGAATCAGCTCTCTGCGTCCAACTGCTGTGCCTCCTATGCCGGGGCTGTTGGGAGTGGGAGGTGGTGGGATGAAGCCCCGTATCACCACGGTAACCACAGCTAGCATGTCGGTACTGGCGGAGAGTGATGTGTTCCTGCCCTGTGAAGCAACAGGAAACCCTGAACCCAACATGGCATGGACCAAAGTTTCCACAGGTAAGACAGACAGAGATAGTGAAAGCTTGAAAGACTTATTAAACTCCTCTCTTCTCTGGAGGCTCTGAGATGGCATTTGTGAAATTGCATATAAGAAATGGTAAACCTCCCCTACCCATCCACCCACTCTTTGTTCTTCCATGACCAGGTGCCACCATCCCAGCCAACACCAAGCATGGTGTCCGCTTTGAGGTCTTCAAAAATGGGACTTTTGTTATAAGAAACATCCAGCTCCAGGATCGAGGCCAGTACCTGTGCACGGCCCATAACAGGTTTGGCTCGGATCGCAAGGTGATTACCTTGGCTGTCCAGACTGAGGCCCCCAAAATCCTACCTCCAAAGTCCACAGAAGTTGCAGTCTACTTGGGAAAGAGCATCAGTCTTGAATGCCTTGCTTCTGGAAAACCACCAGCCCAGATTTCCTGGATTCTTCCAGACAGGACATTTGTTCGTGAAGTCGGCAATGCCCAGACTCTTCTCCGAACAGTGTCTCTGTTTCAAAATGGGACTCTCCGAATTCAGTCTGCTAATTTCTCCAGCAAAGGGGACTACAAGTGTATTGCAAGCAATGCTGCAGGTGCTGACACAATAACCTATCATGTCCATGTAGCGGCTCTGCCTCCAAGTATCAGTGAGGGTGCATTGGATACAGTGATCATTCAGCCAGGTATGGTAAAAAAAAATGTGGAAGTCACACACAAAACCAGAGTGCCCAAAGTCAGACAAAATGTATTACAAATGCTCACTGTCAAGGTAACCCATTAAAGTTTTCAAATCTAACCTGTGCAGGTGGAAGTGTGTATGTCCACTGCTCTGCCAAAGGTGAACCAGTGCCCACAATGAAATGGACACTCCCATCGGGGGTCCAAGTCAAGCCATCACAGTTCCTGGGACGCAGGCTGTTTGTCTTCCCCAATGGGACACTTTATGTGAGGAAAGTTTCACCAGCCGATGCTGGAAGGTACAGAAAGTTAATTATTGCTTTCTTTTCAATGTATTTTCATATGATTTGATCTCTCTGCATCTGGTGCTCAAGTAAACTGTGGTCTTAGTCAGCCTGCCTGGTTAAGCAAGAATGTGTTCTTACTAAATTGATGATAAAAGGTTGGGCATGTAAATTCAAAGGAACAGTCCAACTAAAGATATATAGATAAAGGAAACAGAATCACTTAACACTGTGAGTTTGTTTACTTACTAGACACTATCTTATACCACAAAGTGGCACCAAGTGCGACGCAAGTGTCTTTTCTAGTTTCCAACTAGTGCAGTTGTCATTTTCCTGTTCTGCCCACATGTTGTGTAAATAGTAAATGCACTTGTTTGCATCTGAGTGCCGCTGGGCATGTTGGTCTTAAAGTGAGGTGTGGTCAAGTGCATTGTTGGCACATTGCTGTCTTGGGGAAGTTGAAAGTGAATGTGCAACTGACTAACAAAAAAAGGTCTGAAGTGAGTGTTGTAGATTTCACTGTTATTTTAAGGGTGCATTATCAAGATAATAATGCATGATTATATTGGCGGGTGCACAATGCACATACACTCTGCTTGTTCCACACACATGGATGCCTTGTTTCACGCTCAGACAAACTACATATTACCCAATATTATTCAACATTGGCTCAAGCCTAATTTGAGTAAACATTTAAAGCTCAAGACTTGTTTTTTTGCATAGTCAATGAAGTAGAGGTGGTATTCAGTTCAAAGTAAATATCATAGTTCTGTGCTGGTTCATCTGACAGATTAAACTATGGGTTAAAAAGTTCAACCTGCCGTCAATGTTTTTGTACAGGTACGAGTGTTTAGCCACCAATGCTGTGGGCATCGCCAGAAGAACTCTCCAGCTGGAAGTGAAAGCAGATCTCCCCTTGTCTCCTCACCAACCTCTTCCTCTCCCCATCCCTCCATCCAACCGCCATGCTGTCCCCAGGCCATCCCGGCAGCACTCTGTGTCAGCGATGTACGGTTCAACTGTCTACCTCCACTGCCCAGAGTCCACTGGGTCGACAAGAGGTACAATCTGGCAGTTACCCTCCAAGACCATAATGGAGCATCGATACAGGTAAATGAAATGCCTAGTTTATGACTTCATAAACCGCTACAGTGCTGACCAAGAGTAGAACTACAATAAAAAAAAATAAAAAAAAAGATTTTAGATGTCATTAAATTTGATTGACTGCTCAGACCTCTGCTTCTTTTCTCTCCTCATCTCTCTCCAGTCCAGAGAGGCCAATTACAGTGTTTCGTAATGGGACTCTGAGGATCCTACAGCTAACAGAGTTGGATGGTGGAAATTATCTGTGTGTCTTCCAGCGGCCTAATGGGGAGGATATGGAGCTCTTCCAGGTGAGAAAAAATACAGAACAGATAAGGCCTTCAGGCAAGTTCATGTTGCTGCCAAGTCTTAGGCAGCATTCAGTTGTTGGCTGAGGACAATCACTGTGCTGTTACCATCAAAGAGCAGTCTTGAATGGTGTGTTCTAAAAGGAAAACTGCTAAACTAACGTAATCAAGGTTGGTAGAAGAGACACAAGGACTTAATTAAGGATGCTAAATCAAGGATGAGCGAAAATAATTTAAGGCATCAAAAATGCGGTCTTTCCACTCAGATAAAAGAAGGAATGTTATTTTGCTATACTACACTGTGGAAAATGCTGTAGCTGTGGGTGTTTCAGTGATTAATACTTGAAGTTCCAGCCACATGTTATCCAAGGAAAAATAACTATGAAATTTAGACATAATTTCACATTTCAATTGTCATTTTTATTCAACAGGTGGAGGTGTTAATGACTCCGCCCAGAATCGAACATGTGAGAGCTCCACAGACCAGGGTCACCTTTGGACAGAACTTCCAGGTATTTATGTGGTATTATTTCCAAGCCCAGTGAAAATAATTGGGTGAATTAATCAATGAAAGAACATTACATTTGTTAAATTAATTCTGACATACGTCACTGCATAATTTCATGAGATTAAGTTTGAAAACCATTGATTTGTATCGGTAAACTGCATCATAATTCAGATGATCCGGAACAGATCTAATATGATGGTGCACATTGTGTTCATTCTTGCCATTGTTTTTACATGTACAAGAAACTTCCTTATTGATTTGATCTTTCTCTCCCTGACTCTTTGATTTCCTTCTAGGTGGACTGTGTAGCAACTGGCCTCCCCGATCCAGAAGTTTCATGGAGTCTCCCAGATGGAACCTTAATCAACAACGCCCTTCAGTCGGATGACAGCGGCCTCCGCAATCGCCGTTTTGTGATGTTTGGCAATGGAACTTTACTCCTCCAGCAGATGGGCAAAAAAGACGAAGGTGACTACACCTGCTATGCCAAGAACAAATTGGGCAAGGATGAAAGAAAGCTAAGTGTGAAAGTGGGACCAGATGCTCCAAGAATTCGTTTTAAATCACAGTCCCTGGTGATGGCAAGGTTGGGAGAATCAGCTAAATTAAGTTGTCAGGCAGTTGGCGAGCCTACACCAAGAATCATGTGGATCTCACCAGAAAATTATGTAATTCAAGGGTCATCAGATAGATACCAGACTTTGGACGATGGGATGTTAGTGGTGAAAAAAGTGACGCTTGCTGATCAAGGAAAGTATACTTGCATGGCACGAAATTCTGCTGGTGATGATGTTAAAAACTTGAAACTTGAAGTCGAGTCTCAGGAACCCTTTATCAATGGAGTGAAAGGAAAGAGCACCACAAAAGTTTTGGCTGTTTCCTACCAGACAGCACTACTGGATTGCAGAGTGGAAGGGAAACCTGAGCCAAGAGTTTCGTGGGTTACACCTTATGGTCACTCACTCCCCACACCCTACCTAGGCGGTCGCTTCCAAGTCCACCGAAATGGAAGTTTGGAGCTAAGAGGGGTGAGGAAAACAGATGAAGGAAGATACATGTGCCTGGCTAAAAACCATCTAGGTGAAACTTCACTTTTGGTTGAACTGGATGTGGCATCAATAGCTGAGAAACCAAGCTTTGCTGTTCCCAATATTGAAATCTTACCCATTAAGCAAGACAGTGGGGAACTGACCTTGGAATGCCCTGCTCGTGGCAAGCCACACCCAGAGTTTGCATGGCTCCTACCCAATGGGACGATGCTAACGCCTGGTGCTAAACTCCAACGTTTCACTCATCATCTCGGAAATGGGACTCTTCGAATCTCTCAACCAGTTGCAAGTGACAAGGGAGTGTACCGGTGCATAGCAAAAAATGTAGCAGGGCAAGCAGAAAAACGTTATGCTCTGGAGGCCGGCAGAAAGCCAGTGATTAGAGGATCTACAGGTATGTTTTTCTGTTTCATCACTTTATAGGAGAAATCTCTTATTTTTGTGAATTTTGTGAAACACTAAAACCATATGTAGCATCATTGGAAAAATCTGTTTAATCTCAATTGGTTGAAGGATTACTTAAATATTTCTCTAGAATTCTTGCATTTTTGCATGAAATCCACTTATTATTGTCAGAATTCATTTTTCCAGGTAAGATGAAGATCACCTATGGCCAGAGCCTGAACCTGCCCTGCTCTGTGGATGGCTGGCCGCAGGCATCAATCTCATGGATCCTACCCAATGGCGTTGTTTTGGACAAACCTCAAACAGCTGGCCGAGTTTCTTTCCTAGCCAACGGGACACTCCACCTCAGACAGGTTGCCACCTTTGACAAGGGAACATACACCTGTAAAGCCTCCAACACCTTTGGCTTGTCAACACTGTCCTACCCAGTTGCTGTGATGGTTTTCCCGCCACGAATCACCAATGCGCCAGCCTCTGTCACTAGAGTCAACCGAGGATCACCGGTGATGTTACATTGTGTCGCTGCTGGTGTTCCCAAACCGGATATTTCATGGACGTTGCCTGGACGCACCACCTTGGTTCCTCACAACCGATTTACGGTGCAAGGAGGAATCCACATGACAGAGGAGGGGAGTCTGGTTATACAGAACCCTGTGCTTATGAACTCTGGCATTTACAAATGCAATGCTAAAAATGCCCTTGGGACAGACTTTAAATCTACATACCTACAAGTCAATTGAGTGACAGCTACAGTGCTTCATTCTATATAAGTGAAATCTCATAGCAGAACAAATAAGTCTGGATGATTATTTTTCTCCATAAGGATTTGAAAATAAATGCTATAAGGATTGCCCCTGGCACAAAAGTTGCCTGCAGCTATAGGCCGACTAAGATACCTCGCAAAGCAATTTCCATTTAACACAGTCTCAAACTTGCTGTGTGAACAGTCCATTTTCAGCTGCAAATTTTACAGTATACTTGGTAAACTTTACATAGTGGATTTTACAGTGTGCCGTTGATTTTTTTTTTTCTTTTTGGTTTTGTTTTACAGTGAAAATGTCACCATAGTCTTTCAGCCTTACATTTTGGACAATAAAATGCACTTTCACCCCTAAAAGTTCCATTTTATCTTAACCCTTTGGACTTTTTGTGTAAGTTGCCTTTGTAACATTATATTGTATAGTGTCCTATCAACAATACTGTGGATATTACAGTGTAGTTTACATTTCCTGTTCTGTAAATTAAATAATGGAGGACTCTTTTGAGACTGGCATGTAAATGTAAAGATGTGTAACTGGTAGATATTATTTCACATATCTGCTGGTGGAATTCCAGACTTTATATTGCAATTTCAAATTTACACAGCAGAATTTATAGTACTGATGCTGTTCCATTTTAAGAACACCTACAAGTGGTCAGAGAAACTTTTCATTGTGGAGTTTAAATTCACAAGTGCACAATTTATGAACAGTCAGTTGGGGAAGTGTTGGCCCTAAAACTTCCTGAGCAGGGGTCCATCATAAGTAACTTTTCCAGTGATGTGCTTTGTTAATAAGGTCCCATATCGTATGAACTTGTAGACAACAGTGACCCCTTTCTATGATATAAACAGACCAAGATGCTGTTTTAATTATTATGTATCCATCTCATTTTATTTATGCACATTTTGGTGGGACAGTTTCATAATAGCCACAAGGGACGAACTGTTATAGCAGCCGGCATGAGGTGCTCATCTAGGTCATTCAAATATTTGTTGAAATTTCAAAATAAAAAGTTCAGCTGGTTGCTGCCATTCTGAACTGAAAATATATTTAACAGTGGAAATGGTGTTGTGAAGCTGTTCATTAAAGTGTAAGCTCAAGTTCATATAGCAATTCATCATGTCTCAACGGACTTTACGAAACTGAGCAGACCTGTCTCTAACAAAATCAACAACCAGTCAGAATGGTGACAAACACACAGAAAACACAAAGCACAACACACAAAATAGACACTTCTGACACCCACTGCAGGCCTATCCTACACAGCCTGGCCTACACGGCACACTATCCAAGAAAATTTTATCAGGGAAAAACAAAGGAAGAAACCTTGGGCAAGTCGAGTCAAAACCAAGGCTTTTTTAAATTTTATTTTATTTATCTAGGGGATAATTCAAAGTGTTATTTATCCCCTTTTCTGTCTTTATGCTTATCCGTTGCTGCTACTAGTTAGTTGTTTAATGTATTCTCTCTGCCATCATACACCCCATCTGGGGTTTTGGCCATCAACAAGGGTTGTCTAATGTATTAGCTACTCTAATCTCACTGGTTATAGGGCCACAGCTATAGTCACTGAAACACATGTGGTCATTTGCATGCTATTTTATGCACAGACCATTGTGTTAGACAGGTTAGTAAGATAGCCAACACACATGGAAGGGGCCAATTCAGTGAATGTACTGTCTTGAGTGAACATTAGATTGAGTGAGCCAGTAGTTAACAGCTACTGTAACAAGCAAGTATTGGAAGCTTGACTAATATCAGTGAATCCATCATAGAGAATTACAAGCCACCTGGATAATGCTGTGTGGCAACTATAACAAACCTCATATAATTTCATAGTATAACTTACAATATATTTTTAAAAAATGCATTTTTAAAATATTTGATGTTTTTCCCTTGGCAAATGAAATACAACTGGGGCTATGTTTTTGCTACATTCCTTTTATCCATTTATCTTTAAGCAGAGTATCT
>OMLB01062396.1:33696-63261 GCA_900302555.1 Myripristis jacobus
AAAAAAAAAAAAAAAAAAAAAAGCAACAGAGGGCTGGAGGTCGGGAAGTGGTGTTTCTTCCCCTCCTCCCCTCCTGCTGCTGCTCCTCCACTGGGGGTTTTGTTGATCAGCCATGCATCAGCTGTCTGCAACCCAAAGTCTCATCCTGGGCTGTAACCACGTTACAGGCCTATCCTTTTATTCTCATCAGTTTTCTCGACCTACTTTGCAGAATTGGATACATTTCACACCACAGATGCTGATACAAAAAATGGGCTTAATAAATGTTTTTGTACATCTTGTTGACATTCAGAAAATCCTGGACAGCCATTCTTGCAGCTGTTGGCCGTCAACAATAGCCCTATGAATAGCCCAGGATGAAAACATTTTCAGTAGCCTATTCATAATGTCATCTACATGAGCTAGACATTTTACAGCCCTTACTACATTGTATGTTTTTTTGTGTGTTTGTATGTTTGTTTTTTGTAGTACAATATGGTTTTGATTGTTGATGCTGTTACTGTGTTTTCTTTGTGTGGGTTTATCAAAGCTCAGCTTGGACTGGCAAATCCCCAAACCTGTTGTTAGGAATCCATCAGATATAGCTATTGCCAATAACAAATCAGTGCATCATTATGATATTCCTAATGTGTCTATTAAATCTTATGTAATTGTACTTTAAAAAAAAACAAAAAAACAACATTTATCTTGAATCACAGTTAAAAGATTACATTTTTTTTTTAGAATTATCAACAAATTCCTCAGTCAAATCAATAAGAAATAATCATCCATCCATTTAATTTACTTGACTGATTTGTGATCAGTGCTCCATGATTGCACCGTCAAACATATCAATCACAACCAATTCTCTACACAGGCCATAGTAGTAGCAGTGTACTGTCTGTTCAATTATAATCTAACAATTTCTGAGGTCCTTAGAAAGAATAGGGATGGTCTGATGGGACAAAATGAGTCAAAGCAGCATTGCATCACAGTGGGCTATAAAAAGTCTATAGTAATGCTGGTAAAGATTGTCATATTTGCCCAATTACACTGAAGTGTTGCCTGTGTAGGACCATTACAAACATCCTCATATATGCAAATGACTGACTTGATACTATGCTTTTTATTGAATTTTCTTACTCTGCTATGGAATGTGCATCTCAGAGCACACACACACACACCTTCCACCTCCTCAGTGCGTCTGTGAACCCCCATGTAACCCCTATATCCCCAAAACCCAAAACACACGTACATGTGCACACACCCCCATGCACCCCTCTCTCTGTTAGTAGGCCAGTCTGTCTGTCACCTCTAGATGCCCCCTATGGCTGACTCAGACACACACACACACGCACACACACACACACACACACACAGTGAGGCACACAATGCACGTGGTGTCTTTTTCTCTCCCACTTCCTCTCTCTCCCTCTCTTCTTCTCTGTCACGCACACTATATATGAACCTGTATTTTTTTTTTTTACCCAGCTGGCTGTAACCCGTAGCTACACAATGGGAGCTGTGACAAATTCATTATAGAGTCTCTCACTTCTCGCTTCCCGCACGTTTGACGCAGTTTTCTTCCAGATCATCCTTCTAAGATTAGACAACAAAGAGGTGTGCTATCTGTCACGCCAGCATCTGAGTATGTCAGCAGACAGCCATCTGGCTACATATACTATCACTCACTGTGAGATGACTTTATGTTGGGGCAACACATCCAGATGGAGCGTTAAGTAAAGATATTTTCGTCTCTGTAAAGGGTTGGTGTTGATAAAAGAAGGGAACTCCAGATGGAAGTGACATTCTTTGGCTAACCTTGGCACATTTACAATAATGATAAAAAAAAAAAGCTCTTTTACTGTAGTTCACAGCTGGGATGCCCTTCCTCATCTTCCCTGTCTGATGATCCCTAAAATGGTAAAAAAAAAAAAAAAAAAAATCGATCTAAAAATCAAATCAAATCAAATTAAAAATGTCTTAATCCTTTTGACATTTTTGTGAAATGTACATTGAAATATTAAGTTCATTTTTGAGTATTTGCACTAGTTAGAATATATTGCATTGTTCCCTATAATTTGCATACTATATGGACAAAAGTATTGGGCCACCTACACATCACACCTACAGGAGCTTTCATGACATCCCATTCTAAATCCATAGGCATTAATATGGAGTTGGTCCCCCCTTTGCAACTACAACAGTTTCTACTCTGGGAAGGCTTCTTGGTGAGCTGAAGCACTAAGATTTCCCTTCACTGGAACTAAGGGGCCAAGGCTGACCCCAGAAAAACCAGCCCATAGCATTATCCTACTCCACCAAACTTTACAGTCGGCACAATGCAGTCAGACAGAGAACGTTCTCCTCGCATTCACCAAACCCAGACTCGTCCATCAGACTGCCAGATAGAGAAGCGTGATTGGTCGCTCCATAGAACATGTTTCCACCGCTCCAGAGTCCAGTGGCGGTGTGCTTTACACCACTGCATCCGACATTTGGCGTTGTGCTCGGTGATGTAAAGTTTCCTGCGGCTGCTTGGCCATGAAGCTCCCGGCACACAGTTTCTGTGCTGATGTTGATGCCAGAGGAGGTTTGGAGCTCTGCAGTTACTGAGTCAGCAGAGCGTTGGCCATTTTTACGCACTATGCGCCTTAGCGCTTGGTGACCCCGCTCTGTAACTTTACATGGTGCTGCCACCTGGTGGCTGAGTTGCTTTGCTTCCTAAACACTTCCACTTTGCAATAAGACCACTTAAAGCTGATGGTGGAATATCTTGGAGGGAAGAAATTTCACGAACTGACTTGTTGCAGCGGTGGCAACCTATTACATTACTATTACAGCACCACTCTGGAATTCAGTGAGCTCTTGAGAATGAACCATTCTTTGACAAATGTTTGTAAAGGCAGATTGCATGGCTAGCTGCTGGATTTTATACACCAGTGGCAATAGGATTGGATGAAACACCTGAATTCAATGATTAAGAGGCGTGTCCCAATACTTTTGTCCATATAGTGCATTAACACTGGTGGCAGTAGGGAGCACAGAAGGTGCATAAGCAGGCAGACATTTGAGAACCAGCATGCACCAAGGAGAGGACATGTTGTTGTTGTTGTTTTTTTACCAGAACAGAGCAGACCACAACACAGGCAGGCATTTGAAACTTTGCATGTTTCACTTTCATTCTGTAATGAATCATCCAAACTACGATGTGCCTCCACATTGGACTTTTTCCATTGCTTGTCCTAAAATTACTTCGGTAGTGCTTTTGTGAACTAAAGTGCCATGCACACTGGCAGGAGTGAGTGTAATGACAGCAACATATTATAAAAACAGATGTGCAATGAACATGGCAGATTACTTATAATACTTTTCAGGAATATGTGACATGTAGTCCAAATGTCTTTAAATATCATCAACGTTAGATCTTCTTGGACATCTGTCCATGTTGCTTGTATTTGAATCGATGTTTTTATTCAAATGAAATCACGACATACAGCTATTTTTGGTATTGTTTCCATAACTTACAGGGCTATTGCTAACATCTTTAAGACAGAGAAATAAATGCAAAAGAAGGGCATACAGATATAGGAAAACATTATTATTGTTGTTATGCTATTTTCATGCATGATCAAAAGCGTGGCGTTTTGTCAGACCATCCTGTATTCCACCAGTGTTCAACACACAGGAGCTTTGATGTGACGAGCAGGATCAATGTACCATTCAGCCACTGATGCTAATTAGCAGGGCTTCTCTTTTCAAATGGTAATATGAGGTAATTCTCTGGTCCTTTGCACAAAGCCTGGGTTTAGGGATGGGAGATGCAAGGCCACTAGGAGCCTGATGTAAATCACTACACCCTGGAGGCATAAAGATCATTCTTTAACCCGTCTCCTTTTTTCATGACTGAACTGAATTTGCTTTGCAAAATCAACATCATAACTGTTGTCTTGTACAACTGCTGAGGAGAAAGATAATGCTCTGCTTTCTTGTGTTCCTTTTGTTAAATCCAAACAATCACACACTGCAAATAAGGAGTTAGCATTTACATCCTACACGTCCTAAATCTTTCGATGGTCCCTCAGACAGGGACTGTAAATATAGACTGTCACACCCTTTAACACATTTAGCTGACTCCCAGTCCAGCTGTTGCCATGGAAAACATAGTCAACACCAACATTTACCCTGTAAATAAGAACAAATCTGGTTATCCTGGTGGCTCAGGCAGATAAGGGACATGCCATGAGTTGTGGCATCATGGCTTCATAAACACTGTTACACAGGTCTCCCATACTTCATATCACTCTCTGCTCTTTATTGTGTAATAAAGCTTGAGTCCTGGGCTTTATTTTATTTTATTTTTTTTTACATTCACACTTTATTGGATTCACTGTAAATACAAAATGCCATCTGGGGAAAACCATTCATATCAGCTTCCTAGTAATAAAAGGCATTTTTTGTAGGCTCCAGTTCTGCAGTATATAAATTCAAGGTTTCAGGGTTGATCATATAATTGTAGATCTCAGCCCTGTGCTAAACTGGTGACAAGGGCTGAATAAGCTGTGTTGGAGGGTGAGGGGTAACCCTGGGCTAAGGATGAAGACAGTGGAAAAACACTGAAAAGACGGCGTGTGGGTGCTCCTGTTTCCTGTTTGAGGTTAATGATTAAGCCCACTGTGCTACACAGCACTGCTCTCCTGGGACACTGTAAGTGGACATGGTTCTTATAAGCCCCTGTGGGCCTAAAGAGTACTGTTCACATGCATTGTCCTTCCAAAATAGTAATTACCAAAGTGCAATTCTTCAAGTGTAATCCAATCTCGTCCTTGGCTGGATGATAGATGCCTGGGTTCCTGTCCAGTGTCCAGTCTCCATGTGAATACAAATTCTTACAGTCACATCTATCTAGGGCTCGGGTTTTGTTTTATATTTTTTTCAATACCAAATGTAATATTTTAAATGTCACACCAATACCTACTTAACACTTTTTTGATACTTTGTATGAATGAACACCTTTCATGTACACACAGGCCAGTTTTTGACTTTTCCTCAGTTTTACTTTTAAGGACTAAGGCAAGTGAAATGCTTGCATTGTCACACTTTATGTTATGGTGGATATAACCACTTTACTATAAAGCGGGTTTTGATGATGATGACATTCATCTCTTTCTTCTCTGTTCAGCTTAACCTAATTTTCTGCCACAGTAAAGGCAGTCACGGAGGAGGTGGAGTCAGAAATTTCTTAATCCCTTGACTTTGACATTTCTTAGAAAAAAGGTATTTTTAGATATTACACTCATTTTCTGAGCTACTTTGGAACATATCCTCTTTTATTTCTTTTACTTTCAAACACCAATAGTGATAGGCTGCATAAACTAAAAAAAACAAAAAAAACAAAAAGCATTTACAGTATCAAAGTACCTAAGTATGGAAGTATCAATAAGTATAGGAACTTGGCAAGCTTTTTTTTTTTTTTTTTAATTACAGACTGAAAGCAGTTGTTTGGTACCTGATGGCACCTTATTGCAATACCCACCACACGAACAGGCACATGGTACAAATTTACACCAAAAAAATATTGTTGTGCCGTAATCCTCAACATAGCCAGTACCATATTTTTACTCTAAGAATAATGGGCTGTGTTGCTCACTCAATCTGTTTGAACAAGCACAACAAACATTAGGACATATTACACCTTGCCTGGGATTGTGTCAATCCCTATCCACAAACAGAGGATGTATTATCTCTGACATCTCCCTCGGTCACAGCCCATAGCTCATGAGCAGCCAGAATAGCCTGACAACCACAGACACTGATGAGGGAACAAGTGCATTATTAGCTTTGTAAATTTGGGTGTTTCTCTGCTCTTCCTCTCTCTGGAAGTCTGCTGACGGTTGCATTCCTCTCTCTCAAGCACATAAACACACACACTCTCACACTTACCCTGTCTGCTGCTACAGGTGCAGGTGTGGGACACGGCAGGTCAGGAGCGTTTCCGTAAATCCATGGTGGAACACTACTACCGTAATGTCCATGCCGTGGTCTTTGTATACGACGTCACTAAGATGGCCTCTTTCCGCAACCTGCAGACATGGATACAGGTCAGTAACTGCCTCCGTGCACTGCACAAACAACTGCAGATCTATGATCAGTGCAGAGTAAGTTATCTGAGCATACTGGGAGCAGCACAGTCCACAGTACAGTCTTCAAAAGTCCTTTTTTCCCTTAGGTGACAGGAAATGCCATCAGCAGCTCTTCAGTTTGTGGTGCTTACTCCATCCCCGAGCCTTCTCATCCTCCAGTGATGTTGCAATATACCTTTTTTTCAGCAGCCACTTTGACATGAAATAGCAGGTCACACTGGTGTCACTAATGATATTAATGATGGTTCTGTTATATGTAAGTCTAACTGAGCCAAGGTACTGCTGTTGTTAATGCTGGCTCACTGCCCTTTTGAAAATTAAGCATGGTTTTAGTAAGCAAACTATACTTAATTTTTAGTAAGTGAGGGAAATTTTTAATACATTTTGAAAATTTTTGCTTTATTTTGGTCATAGGTTTTAGAGACATGATTGATGGGAATTCCTTGTTCATATTTTTAAAAATATTTTAATATTACTTATTAAGCAAATTTAATGACTTTTTGCTTTGTATTGGTAATCAGTCAATACCACAGTAAAAGTGTGGTAGTGCCATGGTTAGGAGCAGCTGTAGTAACCAGAGTAATTTAAACCAGAGTGAATTTTCATGAGGGTGGATGGGCTCTGGTCCTCTTAATATTAACAGAAGCTTAATCAATATCATTAGTAACACCTGTGTTTAGCCTGCTGCCTGATGTCAAAATGGCTGCTGGGAAAAAAGGTCTACCAAACGCCTGGTTCTGCATGCTAAACCTGACCTCACTGCTCTAGAGCTGCTGTACTGCGGCCAACCCTGCACTTTGGCTTCTCTGAATAAAAAATAAATTATGCAGAGCAGGCTTCATGCTTGTGTATGTAGAAATGATGTGCAAAAAGGAAATCATATTGCTGTGCATACAACTAACACAATACAACAGTAACATAACAATAACCAACCTATTATAGTTATTATTTGCAGTAGTTGAAATAGTAGTGGTAGTAATGTTAGTAGTAAGAGTTGAGCTGGTAGTAGTAGTGGTAGTAGTAGTAACAGTAGTGGGATTATTAGTAGTTGTTTTATTATCGGTAGTAACGGTAGTGCAGCAGTAGCAGCATTATTATTAATATTACTAGTCGTGTATTAGTAATAGTAATGGTAGCAGTATTACTAGTAGCAGCAAGAGTAGAAGCAGCACTAGTAGATGTAGTAGCAGCAATGTAAGTAATAGTATCAGCAGCAGTAGTACTAATGGTAATAGTGGTAGTAGCAGTAGTTGTTGTAGTTGTGTAGTATTACTAATAGTAATAGTAGTGTTATTTGTGATGTAGTTAATAAAGTCCCATAATGCTCCTCTCCAGGAGTGTAACGGCCATCGGGTCTCAGCATCAGTACCTCGAGTCCTGGTGGGAAACAAGTGTGACCTCGTCGACCAAATACAGGTCAGTGAACAGGATTCTTAATATCTTACTGAACTAATTTCTTACTTAATTTAGGACTCTTTAACCAAACTTTGACTTTGCCCTCCAGGTGCCCTCCAACATGGCGCTGAAGTTCGCTGACGCCCACAACATGCTGCTGTTTGAGACGTCAGCCAAAGACCCAAGGGAGAGTCAGAACGTCGACTCCATCTTCATGTCCTTGGCCTGCCGCCTCAAGGCCCAGAAATCCCTGCTCTACAGAGATGTGGAGAGAGAGGACGGCAGAGTGAGACTGACACAGGAGACTGAAACAAAGAGTAATTGTCCTTGTTGAGGAAAAGGAGGAGGAGGGAGGAAGAGAGGGGAAGGAAGAGAGAAGAGTCACTGTACATGTTGAGGAAGAGGAGGAGGAGGGTGTAGCAGACTAAAGCACGAGGCTTTCAGAGCAGCTGTCCTTGCTGAGGAAGATGGAGAGGAAGGAGGATGGGAGGGTGAGATTTACACTAGAGACTGACACCAGGAGCAATGTATTTTGAGGAGGAGAGGGACAGGACAGTAAAGCCAGTGCAAAGGACTGAAACATCAATTTTAAGTCCTTGAGGGTGAGGAAGGGGAGGACAGAGAGAGGATAGAGAAGCGGAAATGAAGGAAGAGGAAAATAGGAGGGAGGAGGGACACACATACTAACAAGGTCCTGGATAAGACAATGTTGCCTTCTGCACTGTAGTCCAGGGATTCTTCCACTTATCCAACTGTAGACCGAAACTGAGTACACTCTTAATACACTCTCCTTCTGGGACCAGGACACATTTAAACATGCCGATACTAAACATACTTGTCATTTGGAAATACACAGGAAACAGGCCTATGACCTATTTCATGGCCATAGCGTCCAAAACAGTGAGCAAAGCCGATCCTGGCTCGATCAGCATCACAGCCATGATTAATGGCAAGAATTTGAGGCTAGAATGTACTACAATTTTGTCTTCACAATTAATGACCAATGGTGTCTTTTTAATCATATATCTGAAATCTCACAATCTTATCCAAGTTGATTTTGTTGCCAGTCCTCATCTCAGCTGAAAGCAATGTTGCCTGTGATATTGCCATTGCCTTAAAAAGCTGCTTCTCTCATGATCTGACTGACAGGGAAAATTAGTAGAACTGAAAGCAGTTTCAGATTTTTTAAGACTTGAGCTTTATTTATGTATGTAATCAACCCGACACTCAGACAGCCTCTTAAGTGGAAACATCAATCATATGAGAGGATGAACGAAGCGCTCGTTTTTCAGCATTTGTGATGTATTCTGCTACTGTCTTGCCAATATGGCTCAATCCTCCAGGAGTAGGAGCAATCTAGGATCACTGTGAGATTACTAATACATGGGAAACTTAATGAAGCGATGTAAATCAGCGCTACGGCCTGTAGGAGGGATGGGACTACACATCTTAGACAAAATCAATGTGGATAATATTGAGGGCTTTAAGGAACAAAAGCATCCTGCAAACCACCGGTGGTCAACCATTATCAACCTTTATTCCATCAAACTGCTGCTTGTGTGTCATGGCTGTACGACACTTCAGTACTTCAAATCAGACTAAAGGAGCTATAGGAAGACCTTGAAGGCTAGGCTTCCTGAAAACAGACCATTTATGTGTTCTCAGACACCATGTTGCATATTGATTTTGAAGCGAGTAAGATCCTTTTACCCTAATGCTGGAGAACTACTAATAGAAAGGGCCGTCATGGCAAGTCTCTTCTTTCTCATCTCATCCTGATGTAAACATATCCTCACCATGCATACCTTCTAGCAAAGTGGTTTATCCAGCTTCCCCTGTGCGTGGAGTGCGATCTTACCCCCATTTGACTTTTAGATAGACAGTCGGCTCTAGTCCAGTCTTGTTAGACGTAACAATGGCATATTCTGTAATGAATACAATATTTCTTTTACTGTTTTATTCTAGTCATGCTCCCCTTCGGGAGACATGGAGAACAGTTCAAGTGATCCGTGAATGTCCTAGCTAAAGGCCTTTAGTCTTGTCTTTCATGAGTAGCCGTCACCATCGATATTGTTGTCTCTAGTCTGAGAGGGCAGGGGAGAAGATGCAAAACTGTGACCTCTGCATAGATAATGGAGACGTCTTTATCCTGCTACACAATCTGTGCCAGCATATGTGATTGGACTTTACGTCTGTCTGTTGAAGGATGGGTACAGGATGATGGATGATATAACTCTGCATTAAGATGTATCTATTATTTATACAGACATATGCTTCTACACACAGATAGCCAGGGTGTGGATGGGGGAACACTCTGTACATAATAGTACTAATCTAATGTTACAGCTATAAGGCCTTTGTGCAGCCGTTGTCTGTGTGTGTTGCTCTGATACCTCAGTGGTTCCCTGTCCTTTCCAAAATCTAGTGTAGACACTGACACAGTGGAGTGAAAACCAGCACGTACACATTGTCCAAATATTAAATTTTACCAAAATTAAATGTCAGTGGCATGGAAATGTATTTGTTTTATTGTGGTGACATCCCCATAAAACTAGAGTGGTCATTTGGCTGGGACATTCAGCCGAGTCCTTTTGTTGTGGCGAGGTAACAACTGCCATCCAAATTTGTCTTCGTCGTTATGAATATCAACAATGGAAAATTGCCATTACTGTATTTGGGAGCCATATGTAAAAGCATTCAAGACCAACCTTCCCTCTCAGCAAAAAGTTCATTGACTCACTATCAAATAATTTATCACTTCACCAAACGACACAAAAGCAAGTGAAATCCAGACTTCCAGATGATTTTCTGAAATATTCAAGTTCCTCATGAATATTCTTGGTTCAGTATTGCTCCTTCAGTATTACTCCACAGTTTCCAAAATGCTAATTTCGGTGGCAGCGGGATCAAAAGTCTGCAGCAGCTAATAGGGGCGTGTGAAAGGAGATTAACCATAACATATCAGGAGGAAACCTCTCACAACGCTATTCAGTCTCACTGCATGGGGCTGTGAGCTGAAGGGAGGATTTGAACTTTCATAAATCCAACCCAGAGCTGTAGGTTAAGCAAGAGTTGGCCCCAAAAAAGAAAGAGAAAACAGAGGATGGTATTAGAGTCAAAACCATACACCAGTTGCCAGGTTTGTGCAACTCTTGTCTAATTTATAGCTGTAACACACTCTTCGTGAGATGACACTGTACTAGCCTGATGTAAGTCTTGGAAAAGAATGTGCCTGCATTTCCTGCATAAACTTACCAGACCTGATTAAAATAACATCTGAAATGGTTTCTCATGATTGAATTAATGTAAGCTGCCTTTGTTTTTAGCCAGCTTTGCTTTCAGTTTATCACTACTGACATTATACACCTGTATTGAATTGACTCAGCAGCTATATAAATGTGATTTGAGAGAGTGTAATGATTGGTTGAGTGACCATTTGTCATGATGACGATCATTTGTTCATGGTAAGAAAGGAAAGTTACATTTCAAATATCAAACCAATCTTCCCAACTTTTGTCTTTAAACATTTGAGGTAATCTGAAATGTATACGCTGTTAGCTCTAAAAGTTAAGAATACAGATGTAAAGTATGTATGCTTGCCTCCTGTCTGTCCCTGTACATATTTTACATTTTGTTTGGCTCTTTTTTAATAACTCATATTTGCTCTTAAAGGGATGCCTTGACATTTTGAATTTTACTCGTGTATTTTTCCATTGTTTGGAGAAACTGTCCTCTGTATTGGCCGGTCAGGAAACTGAAAGCTTGGCAACACTGTTAATATTGTTAATTCAAATTAACAGGGCACTGCTGTAGTCGCTTCACAGCGTCCCTCACTGAACTGAGCATGGCCTGTAGTTTGCTGCTACACTGCTGTAGATGTCAAGATATGTCAAGGCCGTTTTCTCAGTAAAACATTATTGCTCCCTGTAGAGGAATCTTCTTCCCGTTTCCCCTGTCCTCAGGGAGGTCAGGGGTCAGACACAGAGCAGCAACTCTGGACCTGGGAGAGGCTCACTGTATTGCTCAAGGACACTTCAGCAGGGAGGATGCTGGCTCACAAAAGACTTGAACTCTCATCTTCTGGCTGAGGGAGGTTTTACCTACTACTGTGCCCTGTTGCTGTTAATCAAGAAAAATTAGATTAAAAGACAAAATCCCAAGTTATCCCTTTAACAAAAGCCTTAAGAATGGTGTTCATTTTGATGATGTAGTCATGTTATTAGAATTACTGTTAAATCTGAGATGACAATGTTCATTTTTCTCCTTTTAAAATGTTAATTTATTATTGTTTTGATTTCTACCAGGATGTCTTCTACTCTGTGTTTCATATGTAACGCTGTTGTTATCACAATCTCACAAAGGGACTTCTGATAAAGATGTTGAACAAGCTTCAGTCAACTCACATCCTTGTTCTCTGTGCACGTTGTTCAGTTCCCGGGACATCACCGGGGCTGGAAATGCACTCATGACCGAGCACAGGCAGGTCAGTTTGTGTTACTGTGGTTTTCATCTTTCAGAAGTGTATCTGCTTTGGTCATATAGTTACCCATGACCTGACCAAAGTACTGAGAAAGTGTTTAGTGTTAGCAGATCCTGATTCCCTCCCACACACAGGAACCTCTGATTTCATGTCTGTTATTCCATTCTTTCTGTCTATAACTCTGTCGTACTTCTCTCTTCGTCTGTCGGCCTCTGTTTCTATTTCTGCCCGTCCACCCCATCTCTAGTTTTCAGTCAGGTCTGCCTGTCTCTTATCACTCAGTGTCACTTTCCATCTCCATTTCTGTCCCTTCTTCCTTTCAGTCCAGCTTTCCTCTTCTTCTTTCGGTTTCTTTCTCCTTCACTTCCTATCTCCCTAGCTCTGTTCCTGTCTGTTTCTCTCCATCTTTCCCTTTTTCTTTCCAAACATGTGGCCTGTGGCTGTTCCTGGTCTCCGGCTATAAAATTAAACTCTCAACCAGATCGTGTGTCCATTAATGGATGTAGCAGATGAGTGAGCCGAACACTGAGAATCTGAGAAGAAAGGATCACAGAGGTAAAAGTGAAGAGGACTGAAATGGCTATAAATTTGACTAAATCCTCTTGTCTTGATACTCACTCTGCATGTCTGTCAGCGATTCCAAAAACTGGATCGCAAAGACAAACCAACATTCAACATATCAGTGACTCATTCTGACTCTGTCTTAGAAAAAAATTACTGTAGATTTAGAGGAGACAGAAAAATATCTGTAAATGCCATTTAACACAGTGCAGGTAGGTAAGTATCAGTAGCCTGTTTCATGGCTATGGGACATTATCCAGGGCAGGTCATGCTACAGCAGGATGGGCTAATCAATAATTGTCTTCAGACTCTCACTTGAAAGGGGGATTTGTGTCTCAAGATGTCCTGAGGCACAGAAACAGACAAAACAATGCGTGTTATAAGACATGTTTAAATCTTGAGTCATGGTTGGCTGCACACAGGGTTTGGATAAAATGAGGCTGAGAATTCCCAGAAAGGATGTTAGTCACCAGGTGAGACCACATGTGCGCTCTCATCTTCACCCCCTCCAGTCAGGGATAAAGGCATTTTGTTTTGTATGTAGAAACATTTGGCAGCATGGAAAATTCAATCTGGCAAGTCAGCAATCAAGAGGCAGACTTCTGATTGAAAACAGACCACTGGTGACATACAAAGGCAAAAAAAAAAAAAAAAAAAAGTTTATTAAACAGTTTCGCCACAGAGCAGTATATTCCACCAAAACCAAGTTGTCAGCCCTGACCCAGAGACTAGAAAATAACACAGAAGAGGAAAGAGTGACATACGCAGGGACATTAAGCCATGGGCCCACTCATCCAGTGTAATAATCAAGTGTACAATCTGATGATCAATCCTGCTGAGCTATCCCAAGTGCCATTTAGATAACATTCCCAGGTCTACGACATAAGTAGTCTTCAATCATCTAAAATTGCTGCTCTCACTTTGTGCACCAGCTGCTGTGAGAGAGATTTCTGGTTACCAGGGAGAGGAAATGATCGCTGTCCTCGGTGTTGAAATCCAAGTGGAGGGCTTTGGCATCCTGGGGGGGAGGAAAGATCATAAGTATTGACAAATGAAATATCACTCAAAGAGAAAATGTGTCTGTATTTGCCAAGGGAGAAACACTTCATTTGTTTCCACTGCTGCGGCTGTAAATTTAAGAAAGTCAAAAAGCAGTGAGACAGATGCAGCCAAAAGCCTTTTGTGGATATAAGATGTGATTTCCACTGCCTCAGGACAAAAGGTCTGGGCTGCAGTTCTGGAACAAAATCAAGTCTAATTTATTAGATGGGATACGAATAAGGTTCTGTGCAGGGTGAAGAACTGCAGGATTTAAAGACAGTAATTTTATTGAGATCTACGGTCACACTCTGAGAAATACTATTCCTATTCATTACCTGTGGAGAGCAGCAATAGGCTTAGATGCGTGTAAGCAGCCTCGGATTTCAGCAGAGGAAGAAACAGAAGACGTCACATGGAGAGATGCACCAACAGCAGCTGGTTCACCACTAATCACATAACATTAACATAACTACTCCTACAAGCTAGCCTAGCCCGCTACATGCTTCGCCTGTGATTTGTCGTAATTCTGGGACTGCAAATCTCCAAAACAAAACATTTGCTTCCTACAGAGTGCAACAAAGGAAACAACACTACAAGCATACACACTTACCGTGGCCTATTCTCTCATCCAGCTGGCAGGCTACGTTAGCTAGCTAGCAGCCGAGCGGCATCGAGCTCTCTGCCTTGGCTAGCATCAGGCTAGCCAGCTAGCTAGCTAGCTACTCACAGGGCTAACGGTAGTTAGCTAGCTAGCGAGCTGTAGTAACTTGCGTCATGGATGAACTAGTCGTGGAAGTGAGGGGAACTAGCGGGGCTTTCTACAAGGTAAGTTTATTGCCATTTTAACCAAATTCATTGCATCATTTAATGCATTAACGTTAGGCTGACCAACGTTACATTCGCTGGCGGAGCTAAAAGCTACCTCCTGGAACTAGGCCTTACTGCCCGTACCAAGCCACCGCCAGTGTGTGGAGGTAGCTACGATGTAAATAAAGCTAACGCTAGCTTGGTGGTGCTCGTCTCACCCACGGCATCCTCACAGTTGAAAGCAAACTTCTCGTTAATATTTTGTCTATCGATGATTTGTTTTCTAGTGCTACAATATCGTTTAAACTGGCGCTTTTAATGTTTATGTGTTGAAGTAAGCGTTATTGTAAACGGCAGCGCCTTATATTGTTTACAGAGAAAGGTTTTTGTCGAAGTGTCAAAATTCGGTTGTTAATCTATTTTGAAAGCATTTCTGAGCACAATAAGAACAAATCATATACCGTGTGTTGATTTCCATTGCTTATAAGTGGCACCAGTCTGCAGTTAGTTAAGTTTTATTAAGAGGATGTTGAGCAGGTAGCCAAATTAATGTCCACCTATTGACTGAAAACAATAGTTGACAAGTGTGATGCTTGTGATTTTCGGGACCCTCTGCATGGTTTCAGTTTATTTCCTTTCATGCTCCGTCAAATTGCCACATGAGGAAAGTGATGTAGTGCTCAGTGTTGCTCATGGACACTCGGGCAGGTGTGGGCTGTGGCTGTTACAGGTGTTGATCGTGTCACCTGTGTTTCTTATTAGGCAGCAGACAATACTGCAACCCTGTCATTCTCCCAAGAGTGTTCATAACATTGGGCAGACTGTAAGCATGGGTGTGTGATCCTCCTGTCCAGTTTCCAGGTCTGAACTGACAGTAATTAAGGCATTACTTTGGGTGCTTATCCTCTGATATAAGGGCTACATGTATTGCCCATGTACTGATTTGGTTTCAGGAGTTAGTAAGATCAGACATTGCTTCCTTATTGGTGTTGTCATATTGCCCTAGTACTGTGAGCATTGCTGCAGCTCAATGAATGTGATGAATGTGAATGGAATGCATGTTCACTGCAGCCTTACTAAAGAATGCTGAGATTTAATGAGTTGTGAGTTGGCCAGCGAACCCTCCTGTATGTGCTGCATTCCTCTGTAGCCTACTGACTCTGATTTAGCCAGGGGGGCCTACTGCACTTTGCTTTACTCTCTGCACTCGGCCGTAAAATACCAGTCAAATAGTCAGACATGTCGCTAGAAATGGGCAATTCATTTGCTAAAGGTAGGGCCTTTCACTCGCAGTGATGTTTTTATAGGCGGACTTTGCCAGCCTGTTGGAAGAGTACTTCAGAAAGGCGTGTAAAGTGAACAGAAAGTAGTCCTGTTTGGTGTGGGTGTATTGTCTTTGCGTTACCTTTCGGTTTAATTTAGGTGATAACATCATCTCAGCGGGACCTTTGGCATTTGGTTGGATTTGACAAACTATTCATGTCTTTATCATTATCCTCAATGACAAATATTTGCACAACTGGCAATGAGTTAATTATAAACATAATTATAGATACAATCATAATAATCAGTATTATCAATAAATGCCCTATGCAAGGTTTTCACCATCACAAAGAGAGAATGTACGACTTGCCAGCTGCTTAACTTTAACTCTGTCACTGCTCATTGTCACAGAGCAACTTCATCCCGACGGTGACAGAGACATTCAGTATTTGACAGCATTTCACAATTTGTGTTGATGCAGTTAAAAGGTTGAGTGTGAAGTGGATGCTGCCAGAGAAAATTAGCATTAGTCATTGGGCCATTAAAATTGGATGGCTCACTTGAAAGCAGTAAGTAGTTACTGAATCATGATTCTAATGGAGTACATAATATCATCATTAGGAAGATAAATAGCATGACTTATTTGATAGTTCCCTAGCTTATTGTGAGGCCTATATATTCACTATTGTGGTTATTGTTTTTCGCTATGAGGTCACTCTGTTGGCCGGTTGATCCCAAAAATGTCCACAAGCCCCACAGTGAGTTTCTCAGGCGGCCGTGCTGGTGCTGTATCTCTTTTGGTAGGCAGCACACTAACATGCCAGGGTCCCTGGTGCTAATCCTGGGCTTGGCAAAGTACACTTTGTATTTCGTTTCCCAGAGCCAAATAGGTTGCAGCTTATCATGAATTTTGTGCTGTTTTAGTGGGTGTTTGGAAAACAAATGTTAAAATGTTTGCACATCAACAAAAAATAAAGTCAACAAAACTGAAATGCAGTTTTTGGAGGTCGACCGTAACATCAGCAGTGTTGTTGGGCTGGAAACTAGGAGCATGAAATAGCCTTTAGATGCAAAAGGTAGGTTGCAATCTTTTAGGAAGTTACAGACGAAGGAATATTTGCTTATCATTCGTGTGCTTTATGCCAGCTAAAGTCTATGTTTTTTTGTCACATTTAGTTATTCAAATATCTTGCTATCATGTCTTGTTAAATGACCTCTGTTTTTCCTTTAGGCCTTTATCAAGGATGTTCATGAAGGATCCGTAACTGTGGCATTTGAAAACAAGTACGTGGCACACACACACACACACAACAGAGTAGTCATGTAACACTAATATATTATATTGTATGTGTCACCTGTTGCCCAAGATCAAATTCTCTTTTTTGTGTGTGTGTGTGTGTGTGTGTGTGTGTGTGTCCCTCTCTTCCAGCTGGCAGCCGGAGCGCCAGATCCCATTCCAGGATGTACGTTTCCCTCCTCCAACAGGTTTCTGCAAGGAGATTAATGAGAGCGATGAGGTCGAGGTAGGACTGAATCAGAAACCTTTTGAAAAATTAACAAACCAAATTAATATGGTTTCTTGAATAAGATAAGAAATTACAGAGTTTGTCGAAAGTCTACATTGGATATTCTTCAGCTTATGCCTCTCAGACAAATGTCCGTGAATATAGTGGGCATCTTGGCTTTGTGTGTGAAACTGAGTGTGTGTCTGTGTCTCTGTGTCTCTAGGTCTACTCCAGGGCTAATGACAAGGAGCCATGTGGATGGTGGCTGGCCAAGGTTCGGATGGTCAAAGGGGAGGTAAAGCTCACTCCACATTCTTATGGTCTCAATGTTAAGAAGTTGGCTGTCATTCATACCCTTAGCTGTAGCTAAATGAACAGATTAGGGGTGGGACTTGAACACGGTTAGCCAATCATAAACGCTTAGAAAAAAACACTAACACGTTTTTTTTTCATCACGTGACTTTAAGTTCACTCACGAGCGCGATGGCATCCACCAAAAATAGAAGCACTGTTTTGCAGTTGTTTGAAAGAATCGTAAGTGGAAACATTGTCAAGTATACCCTGTGCCACGCTGAATTAGACTTTAAGGCTAGCAGCACAGGCTCAATGGTAAACCACCTGCGGTGGAAACAACCAAATAGCCTGGGGACAGAGCCCGGCGTCAGTGCAGGTGCGAGTGGGGGACGACAGCAGCAAGCTAGCATGAAGGATGCTGCTCCTGGTCTTCATCAGCAACTTAGCGGCTGCTCATCAGTGCTTTCTGCCTCGTTTTGTCACCTCCAAACTCTCTTCAATCAAAGCCAAAGCAGATGTTACTTTCAAAATAATCTTATGTTTTCAGCCAGACAAATTATCCAAATTCCAAAAATCTATCTTCATGTCACAGCAAAAACCAGAAATACTCCTGGGAGTCATGATGGAGATTTTGAGCTGGACAAAACATGCTGACCCAGTTTGCAATTAAGGAACAATGTGTCTTGGTTTTATTTGTTAGTTCATTTTCATTAGATTTTTTTTTTTTAATACCAAAGGTGTAGTTTCATTTAGCCATACCTGATATACTTTGCTGAAAATATAGCCTTAAACCTTTTTTTTTTTTGTTAAAGAATAGAGTGAAGATAGGTCATCAAGTCATACACGCACACAGTTTGAATGTGTGATTTCACATCATACCCTCTGTGTTTGGACGACACCAGGCCTGCAGTACTAAACTGAGGTTTCAGGACAGCCGAAAATGTTGCAGCTTTGTAGTAGCAGGCACTGCAGGTTGTCACTCGTCTCACCTTTGGGTGATGGTCACATCAGATTGATTTCCTGCTAAAGTGGCTCATAGAAGAAAATCCGCCTTAATTTATCACAGTTTTTCTGCAGGCCAGTGCCAGTTTCGATTTCTGACCACCAGCTGGTACCGAGTTTCCTCTCAGGGTCCGAGATCCTGTTGTTCTGATTGTGTTCCAAATGTTGACTTTTGAACATCTGTGATTGAAGGAATTAATGTAATTTAAATTAACCTGTGAGCTATTTTCTATAGCTTCAGGCTCCTCTCTTTTCTCCTTTATCCCCCTTTTATTTCCTCTGGCCTGGTTTTACTGTGTCTCATTTACTCTGTTCTTACACTTTTATCTCTCTCCTCCTCCTCTCATCTCTTTCTCGTACTCTTCTTTTCTTCCCTTGCTCTTCAAAGGTTGTAACACACACAATATGCCATATATCTAATAAAAATCTCGAAACTCTGGTTAAGTAAAATGTTTTTTTGTTTGTTTGTCTTATGCCTTAATGCAGAGTTACAATTCTTGCTTGATTTTTTTTTTTTCACCCAACTGTCATTGAACAGTCTTGCTTGTGGCAGCTTGCAGAATGGAGTGGTCATCCTGTCTTTCTCTAACTCTCTGTCTGTCTCTCTCTCTCTAGTTTTATGTCATAGAGTACGCTGCGTGCGATGCTACATTAAATGAGATTGTGACTTTGGAGCGGTTGCGGCCAGTCAATCCAAACAAACCAGCCACCAAAAACACCTTCCTCAAGATCAGACTGGATGTACCTGAGGACTTGCGGCAGATGTGTGTTTGGCACACGCACACACACACGCACATGCACATGCACATACACAAACACAAAACTTAGACTTGACATACATCTCAGGGCATGATAAGACTGCATTTCTGTAAAACGTTCAGATTACTTGCAAATGATTAATTAAATGCCCCCCAAAAACAATCAAATTAATCCATTAATCAATAACATCAGTTTAAGACAGTAAGACGCAGCCTCTATCCTACTACGTCATCCTCATCTGACCGTTGTTACAAGCTACAGGGCTGTGTCTCGTTTTTCAAAAGTGGACAGAATCCCCTCTCCTGTTTCTTGTCTAATATCGTCGCTCCATTCTTTGCATATTTGAGGCGAAGAAATGTCTTGATTCTTCATCTTTCAGTTTTGTCAGCTAGTGTGATTTCTTAACAGCCAAAGTAATATTTAGAGTGGAAAGACTGACCTGCTTTTCCCCTAACAACATGGCCAGTAAATTAAAGAGATTTTCCATTCACAAAGGGAATTTACCACTATGTGGTTGGTGGCTGGCGGTAACTAAGCCCTGCTCGTTTCTCCAAGATCAGAATGTTTTTCCACAAACACCGTTTTTATTCTGATGTTGGCCCCAGAGTCATGGTTTGGTCAGGACATCAGTAATTTAGCTAACATCCAGATCTCAAATTGCAATGATTTAACACTTTTAACCCTGGCTCTGATTTGGCCAGATGCACACACTCTTGTGTTGTAGTAGGGCTTTTCTACTTTAGGGGTTGTCTTTGTTGAAGGACACGCATGTATAGACAACATCACATGGTGGTCACATATTGAATTATTATTTCAACATTTATCAATACATTTGATTCCCTATAACAAACCTTTTTTTGTGTGTTCCGTCACTTACATGCATGTGTAACTTTGTGTTTTGTCAGGTGCTCCAAGGAGTCGACACACAAAGACTTTAAAAAGGCTGTGGGAGCGTTCAGCATCACCTACGACTCTGACAAAAAGCAGCTGGTCATCCTGGTCCGTTACATTCTTTTTTTACTAAAGATCATAAGACACATGCTTTCTGTGCCTCTGGTGAACTGAACTCAATTCTAGCCAATCCCTAAATGCCTGAATTGTTCCTTCATTTATTTATTTATTTCTAGTGTTGTGTTTTTATTGTTTGATTAATTGCTTTAATTGATGTGATTGATTTTGTAGTCGGTGAATGAGATTACAACAAAGCGGGCTAATATGATGAGTGACATGCACTTTAGAAGCCTGCGCACCAAACTGTCCCTTATGCAGAGGAATGAAGAGGCTAGCAGACAACTGGAGGTACATGCACATACATACACACACGCACACACACACACACATAGGAGTAATGTACTGTGTAATTGTGTGACGCTCGAGCATTTTACAGGTGGTGATATATATAGCTACATTATATGTTTGCATGTCAGGAATCACGTAACTCCTGTTAACACTGTTTGTGTTTGTGTTTGTGTCTGTCTGACTGTCCCGTGGTGTTTCTGCAGAGTTCCAGACAGCTAGCGTCGAGGTTTCACGAACAGTTTGCAGTTCGGGACGACTTAATGGGTCTGGCCATCGGGACCCACGGGGCCAACATTCAGCAAGCCCGTAAAGTCCCTGGAGTCACCACTATAGACCTGGATGAGGAGACCTGCACTTTCCACATATATGGAGAGGTAGGTGTAGACGTTGATAGATATACTGATGCATAAGTAAGTGTGTGTACAGATCCATAGTCTCACTGGATCTGTAGTACTGCTGTAGAACTGGATAGAGAGACAGTTACCTTCCACATGCTGTAAAAGGAGAGGAAATGTGGTGTGTGGGTTAAATTTAATCAGAAAAAGAAAGCAGCCTGCTGTTTCTAAAGATATGATTTTATCATCTGTCTGTGGCTGTCTGTATTTACTGCTTTGCGTTAAGGGTAGGACAGATATCAGGATATTAACCCAAGCTATGTATCATTTGAATATTGACACTGGCCCCATACACCTGTAATATTGTAATTCTTGTATGCTATAATAATTTAATATAGGTTATAACCCAATGCTAGCTTTTCATATATAAGCCTGTCATTCAGATTCAGAGCTGCTTGTTGTCTCTTGTTTTTTCTAAAAGACTAAATTTGAGGGAGGTGAGAAAGTGGCATATTGTTACAACAATACTGTACTGACAGTAGGTTGTCTTTAAAACTTTTTTCTTTGTCTTTACAAACTTAACCTCAACGTAGCACTCTCTACACCTCATTTTTCTGTCCTTAAAACTTGTTTGTGTCCTAATCAGAGTATGTACAATGCACACTGGGCCAAGAGTTTAGTGTATGTTTGATTCCCTTCTCAGGACCAGGACGCTGTCCGTAAAGCCAGGAGTTTCTTGGAGTTCTCTGAAGATGTCATCAAAGTTCCCCGCAACTTAGTTGGTGAGAAAATCACTTCAGTTATTTAAGGCAAAAAAGATGTACAGTTTTTGACATTATTCACTTACTTTCTATTAAAGCAGAAAATTAATATTGAACACTAAGGGACACCGACCATTTAAAAGAACATAGTTTTGATTTGTGACTGATTGATCCTGTTTGTATCTTTTTATAGGGAAAGTGATTGGGAAGAATGGGAAGCTGATCCAGGAAGTGGTTGATAAATCGGGCGTGGTGCGGGTTCGCATCGAACCTGAGAACGACAAAAAGCCCTCATTGCCAGCAGATGAGGTCTGTGGGGAAGCAGCTTCTGTTTAATTTTAAGCCCAACACCTCTACGTGTTTAGTCACAGCACGCCATTATCACGACCCGGTCACTGCATTACTAATGATTGGCTCATTGATAGGACGCACTGGATTCTCATACCAGTAACTCCTAATCTGGTCTCTGTTACACTTAACAAGCAATTTCTCAGCACTGTAAACAAAAGTACAGTGTATTTTAACGTTATATAGGATACAATAAGAGGGTTAGATTAACTTTTGCCAACAAGCTTGCAGTGTAACTACAACATCTCTGAGATGAGGTGAAAGATGGTTACATTGCAAGCCTGATGGCAAAATCTTGCCAAGCGAAGATTTAGTGCTATGCCCAGTGAATTTTAGCTTTTAGTGAGCTTGAACAATAAGTATGGTGAGGTTGTGAAGTGATGATGTTTAAGACGGGCACCCTGGGACACAGCAGTATGACATTGTCAGGTTTACAGAATTTGAGCTTCCTACTCTGAGAATGACATAAGATGGTAATGGCTCCTGTGTGACTATAGTGAATTTAGAGTGCATGGATGAAGGGTGTTGTTTAGCAAGAGTTTCATGTTTTTAAATGAGAAATAGTCAAGTGGTTAAATTGGGATTGGACCTTTTGATTTCAGTACTAAAAATAACTGGACGAGTGCTGGTATGCTTGATGTAACTTTGCTCATGAGCAAACAAGAATCTGAATCTCTCTGACAGGCAATGGTGCCGTTTGTGTTTGTGGGGACCAAGGAAAGCATCTCCAATGCTAAAGTCCTGCTGGACTACCACCTCAACTACCTCAAGGTAAGTGGACTCACCATACCCAGAGTCTGACTGAATGTGATACAAGATAAATGGTTTCACTTCTAGACGATCATCACTGTGAAAAAAGTCAAAAGTAAAACAAGGCAATAAAATAAACTCAGTAACATAATGCTTCAAATTATTTGATATGCTTCATGAATATTTGCATGTTTTTCTTTAAAAATGTTGAAAAGGCAGACTTTAAAGCAACATTCATGGTTTCTATTTACTTTTAGAGAAGCTAATTATCTATTTTACAAAAATCTGAATTATAATGTGTCTTAACTGTCCTCTATCTCCCTTTGTCTATAGAAAGAGGTGCAAATGATATATTCATGAGTAAATCACAGCACTCTTTATTTTTTTTTTCAATTTTTGTCACTCAAAACCCCCTTTTTTCTATAAAAGCAGCACAATATGAAAGCATTTTTAACCACAATAATCTCAAGGTTTTAATAGCAGCGCTGCAATATCAGCTAGTCGACAGATCTCTGTCAAAGTCTGACTTCTTCACGCTTTTTCCAATTGTTTCTTTTCACAGGAGGTGGATCAGCTGCGTCTGGAGCGTCTGCAGATTGACGAACAGCTGCGGCAGATAGGAGGAGGAGGTGGAGGAGGAGGAACGGGCCCCCGAAACCCCAAAGACAAAACCTATGTGTTCGATAACGGCATGGGGCTGGGCATGGGGAGAGGAGCAGCCGGAGGGGGTGGAGGGAAGCCCTACACAGGAGGGGGAGGAAGAGGTGGCCGAGGCCGGAGAGGAGGAGGCGCAGCCTTTGCCTCAGGTACGATAATTCATACATGCAACTCGGGAACATGGAGTTTGTTTCATGTTGACATATACATGAGTTTCATGATATTACTTAAAGGAACAGTTCATCCAAAATTCAAAAGGAATTTTTTCCCCCACTTACTCAGAGTGCAGTCTGTCCATCCAGATAGTTTCTATATGAATTAATTCATTTGTTGCTCTGTGCTCCCCTGGCCGGCTGATCTTCTCTCCATGCACTTCCATAGCACAGGTCCCAAAATAACACAAACAAAACACAAACAAACGTGACCAAAGCAGATCATTCCAATGTAAAAAGCAACTAGTCCTGGTACTAATTTTTGGAAGATATTAAACGGCTCTTTATTTTTATTTTATTTTTATTTTTTTTGAATTGGCAAATTAGATCCAGTAGGTAGCGTTTGCAAGAAACGTCTTCATAGTAACCTTGCGCTGGGAAGAAGCAACCTGATGGTACTTAAACAAGTAATTATTGCTCTAATATTAATGTGTTAACTGTGTCCTAAGTTGTTTTCAGCTGCTCCATCAGTATTTGTCTGTGCTCTCACTGGATGTGAATCAGCACAGTGACTAAGCTAAACTGCAGCTTGTCATTTTCAATTTGATGTTATTTTCAGCCATATCTGATTAATGGTAATTACAGCCCTTTTTGTACATAGTGGCCCCATTTCAGGGTGCCAAAAGTATTTGGACAGATTAAGCTCACTGTAGTCTTGAGCAAAATTTAAACTGTCTACATGCAGTAAATGGAACATCTATCCAGTACAAAGTGGCTGATATCGGGCAGAGAGCCTCCTCCCCAGTCAGCAACTTCATTATAAACCAAAACAATTTATTCACGGCTGACACTTTGCTGTCTTTCCTTGGCAGTTTAAATGAGGTTTGACTTGTGCGCTCTGTTTCCCAGGCACCAACTCGGAGGCATCCAACACTTCGGAGACAGAGTCAGACCACAGAGACGAGCTCAGCGATTGGTCGCTGGCTCCCACTGATGAGCTGATGACAACAGGGGGCGGGACCTTGCCCAGACGGGCAGATGGGAGGAAGAGAGGAGGTGGAGGAGGACCGCGGGGACGAGGGGGCAGAGGAAGAGGAGGTGGAGGAGGAGGATATAAGGGTGTGTAGTTATTGTTCTCAACATTTTCATTTGTGCAAGGAGAACCATGACATTTTGAATTTTAGTCTGTCAGTCCTCCTCTCAAGGTACAAGATGGGCCATTGTTTCATAGTATAAAAAACATGGAGGAGGGGGTGAGGGGCCCATGATTGATCCATGAACTATCATGCAATACCCCACCAAAATCAAAAAGTACATGAATGTCTGGGTTTTCATTATGATGTTGGTTAGCCTTGATTTTTTTTTTTTAATTGTTAGTCAGGGCTACATAAAAAAAGTTGGCAGCATCAGTGCTGCTTGTGTCCTCTCAGACGAAGCCTGCTCCGCTTCATTGCTTGCAGGATTGCAGAACTGAAGAAATGCATGTTTGACCCTGTTCCCCAGACATAAAGAGCAAGCATTTTGGTAGTATTCAGTATTCATGTTACATGATGCCGCGATGGAAGTGCGCATATCATATGCAGTCTGTGCTGCACTGACCTCAGCTACATTTGGGAATACCACACACTGTAACCACGATGCAAGGGTTTCACCAAAGAAAACTCCCACCTAACTGAGAATGCAAAGAAAATGCCAAAAATCAGTAGCCTGCCTTATTTCTGTAAAGATCTGTGCTCTTACAAAGTAGCAAGACACATAACAGCCTGAGTATGTATGCATTATGTGGTGGTCCTCTCGTGTTCTCAAGTTGGCTCTTTTCAGTGCACTTCCTGAACTAACACGAGGCTTACAGGCACATTTTCCCAGTTTGTGCATGTGGTCTGTCGCAGTTTAGACATAACAGGTGCTCATTTTTGAAATTGTGCTCCGCCCTATGCCCTGCTTAGAATTAGACTCTTTTTACTTCTTGCTTTTTTTGTAAATGACTGACGTGTGCACATTATGGTCTTAGATTCAAGTGGTCAGAAAATAAGTAGAAATGAGTAGAAATTGAATCCATGCAAATCACACATTGAGGTGCATGGAAATAAATCAAATAATGCATCTTTGCCGACTCCCTTCCCCATAATATTCTTGTAAAGGATGTTGACTTTCTTTTTCTTCCCTCTAGAGATTGGCATTGAAATAAAATAACTTCCCCTGACCTAAATCTAATTTAGGCTTAAATAAAATTAACCCCATTTTTAGGCTACTGTCTGCTAAACTACAGAGCATCTTACATTGCAGGGACTTGTGAAGGCTCCGGCAACATGACATGGTCTGGTGTTTTATTCCAAATTTTCCCAAGAAAAATGTAGCACCCCACATTTTTGTCTTCCCATAATCCCATGAGCCAGATTTGCTGTAGACCTAGAGTGTTTTTTGGAAATAGTGGTGCTGAGTGCAAGTACAATGGTGTTTACAGTTGGGCTTTATCTCCTGGTGTAGGTGAAGAGGTGCAGTGGGGCGAGCCACGACCTCGTCACATGAGAGACCCCAAGACCAGAGCACAGGAAGACACCCTACAGGTAAAATACACACTTAATCCTAAAAATAACCCCTCTCCTAAGGATGTCCAGCAAACACTCCTCATACGTATTCTTTTTGGGGCTATGTTTCAGGAAGTACACGCACAAACCTTTTTCTTTAACTTTTTTTGTCCCACTTTTTTAGGCTTGTTATAAGTAAAACACTCGGCTATTGACCAAATGGTAACCAGTTTGTTTTGGCCAGCTCTTTGAATGTCAGCTGTGTCCCAAATAAATCAGAATCACAGTAGTTTCATTGGTAGAGTAAGAGAGTAAGTTTGTGGGTGCAATGAAGTCAACTTGATGTGAATTGATAATTTCATTTAAGCCGGGTGAATCACCACTCCCACTCGCACACATTTTCTAGCTTTTCTTGTCAGAGCTGAAAGCCCAACACTCTGTTGAGGAGACCAGGGGTTCATAAGCAAAAACACAGAAAGCAGTCTGTTCTGTTCAGTGGAGACACTGAAGCTGCAACACACTAAAAAAGCTGCGGTATGCGTTTTATGTCATACATGTCACAGACTCAGAGAATTGTCTTAAATTACATAGGAGGATTAAAATTTGGACCTTTAAATGATACAAGTAGTGTTTAGCAGGTTAATTAAAAGTACACATTGTGTATAAAAAAAAAGAAAGAAAAAGAAATCATTTAAGAAAAGTTCTCTGTAGGTGTTATTTGGGAAAATTGCTGATTGAAATTGATGTATGAAACACCTGTCAGTTAAATTTCAGTGGCACATGGAGATGAGAGGAAACATCTAGCCAGTACATTGCATTTTTAAACATCATGCAGCAGAACATATTGCACTTTCTCCCTCTCTATGGTTTGATTTTGCCACCTGCTCTTGAAATATTCATCATTTCATTCTGTGCCATGGCGCTACACCACAGTGACTTTGTCATCAAGAGACAATTTGAGGGCAGTCAGGTTTCAGACACTTAGCTCTTCAACCTTCAGCACTGTTTGTAGCATTTAAACTCATTTTCTGCAAATATTACATCTTAATTAGGCATGGTCTCAGTAATAAGATAAAGTTTAAGTGTGCTGATATGAAAATGTAATGCCGATTATGAATTCTGACACTTAAGCTGAGAATTTCCACCTCCTACAATCCACTTTTTTATATTCAGAAAGCATTTCAGTGTGGTATACAAGTTCAAGCCTGGAAACAAAGAGAAAGAGCCTTTTAGTAGTTGAGCACAGGGGGATTTCAGTAGTCACTTATTTGTTTTTCAAAAACCACAAAGTGTGTGACAAAACAGTGTATGTATTGTGGGAATATGGGTAGAGTTTATGACAGCTTCACCAGGAAAAGGAGGATTTTAACGCTGGCATTAACAGGACTCTTCCGGTTTGGTCCTTGCCCTCCAGTTGTAGCTAAACACCACGGGACGGGACACAATCAGCACTTGTTTCCTTTTTCTCACAGATCCGCGTGGACGGGAACGAGCGCAGCGTGCAGCACGCCTCAGGGGGCCGAGGAGGAGGAGGAGGGCCTTCCTCCTCACAGGGGGGTGTCGGTGCCGGGGGCGACGGCCCCTCGCGCCACCACCACCGGCCTGTCAGAGAACGAGGCATGAAGAAAGACAAACAGGACGCTCCTCCGTTGGTGAACGGAGTGTCGTAGATACACCACTGGAGGACATGCAGTACTCACTTCAGCAAGCAGACACACACTCAGACACACACACACACACACACACACACACACACACATACACACACATACACGTTCACAAACACACACAGATAGCTTGTCATAATCCATGGTAGGGTCTGGCTCTCTCTCGCTCTTTCTTTCTTTCTCTGTCTTTCTCACACACACGCATACACCCACATTTCCATCAGCGTGGAAGAGCTTACCGTCGTGACTTTGGAAGCCAGAGCTGGTCTGGTGTCTGCTGGACTTGTCTGTTCTTGACTGATTTTTGGTATCTACTGACCTGCTTTGGAGTGAACAAGAAAAAGAAGCAGTACATTTTGGACCTAAGCTAAAACAAAAACAGAACGGAAAGGAAGAAGAGGGATTTGACTGGAGCTGAGCTGGGCATCAACCCCTGGACCCACCACCTCCCCGCATCCACCAACTTGTTTTTTCCCCCCCCAGGACTAGTTTTGCAGCAAATGGGTTCAAGTGAGTTCGCACTGAATACGTTTTTTTTTTTTTTTTTAATGAAACAGGACAGTTTTGAATTTAACACCTCACTGCCCTGTTGGGACATGCCAGCATAAGAAAAAGCAAATCAAAAAGCAGTCATGTATTGAACGCTCAAACCCGCCCATTAAAGAGCTCAGTGGTTCTCAAGACAAAACAGGAGTGACACTGAATTCGAGCTGTAACAGGCAAAGATTCCCACGATCCCCCACCTTAACCTCGGCCACGCTGAGATTGTCGTTTTTTGGAGATGATCCGTCTCTGCATCATATTTGAGATGAGTTAAGCAAAAGTCCATCTGGGAGAGGACATCAGTAGATATTCCAGTATTAAGTTTAACCCTGGCACCAGTTTGACAATTGAGGAGTGCATGCCTTTACTATCAGCAGAACAGAGAGGAGTTCAACTGAGGTGTGCTCGTTTCTCATTTCTGTTTTTGCTAAGCGGAGCCATCTAAGGTTCTCATCTATTCTAGCTGTAGGCATCCATTTTTGTTTTTCAGGATGAATTGTAGTGGAAAGGTATGTGTGTTTTGTTTGTTTTGTTCAGTGACGTTTTTGGGAGCTCTTGAAATGAGCCAGCATATACTAATCACATCAGTGAGATCATGAATAATGTGTTTTTTCTTTGTTGCCTAGATCATTTAAAAGTCCCTTTTTTATTCTCTTCTACTATCAGACCGTGCATCCATTGGTACTTTGGGCTTGAAGCACTAGTTTGCAAGGCTGTTTACTTTTAAATACTTCAAAAACTGCATTCTTCTTTTCTTTTTTTGTTTTTGAACCGTTGGACCAAAATGTCAAATTTAGTGTCTCTGCATTTTACATATCCTGCTCTAGACCTCGACCAGTAGATGCCAGACACCAATCTGTCCTTTACTGTAACTTGATGTCACAGCTCCCATCTGTAGCATGGTTTACGGTGGCCATTATGCAGTCCCCTAAGTAAGCATTTGTTTTAATTCGTTCTGGGAGGCAAAATGGCACAACCGGAGTAGTTGATACTGGAAATGTACCTCTTACCAGAGGATAGATGCCTGTGCTAGAGCTCTTAGACACACCTAGACCCAACAAAAAGAGGACGAGACAATCATGTCATCAGCCTCATCCTTGTGCAGGAACCAGAATCCCCTTGTTTTCACACAAAACTGGAGCAGGACAGAAAGAAACAGCAACACATGTTGACTCGAAGCTCTGACCTGGAGCCACTACTGTGCTCCAGCCCGCTGGCCCTATGAGAGCACACTGAGTTATTGTCTTCATAAATAGTCTACCTGGAAAGGTCTTTAGTGGCATTATCACTAAGATA
>OMLB01062396.1:63281-75380 GCA_900302555.1 Myripristis jacobus
ATGAATAAAAAAAAAAAAAAAAAAAAAAAAAAAAAAAAAGTAGAAGGCAAAAAATCTGTGTGTAGGCCCGTACAGAACATGTACATCCTTAGCTATCTGAAATCGTCAGCAGTCTTAAAACACCCTCAGACTGAGTGCAGTAACTTAGATGGGTTAACGTAGAGAGTTAAGTACTTGCTGATTTAAGATTGATATTGAGATGTGCAGATAACTTCTAAACTACTAAATATAATAAGGGGCTGTTCAAATGTAGGTATGCCTGTGTAAAAAAACAAAACAAAAAACAACGGTGGCAGGGTTTCTCAGAATGTTCGTAGCCTTAACTAGTTTCAACTATTTTTTTAAAAGACAGTACTGAAATGCACTCTCAGTGAATTGCATTTACTACATTTTTTTCATATAGTTGCAGTTTATTACCAATGCTACTGTAGCTACCAATATATGCAGACTAGTAGTGATTTCCAATTTTTTAAAACCTGACTAACAGTCTCCTGACTATGCGAGAAACTTGTGGAATCAGGTCAAGTACTTTAGAGGCTATAGACGTTTATTATTTTATTCCTGTAGCCTGCAGCAGCTCAGGAAGTCTGTGTGGACACGAGCGCTTCTCCCACAAAGCTAGAACCTGGAACGCTTTTATTTAAGTAGGTACACATAAAGCTACGAATGCTCAGGGAAACCTTACCATATTTTGTGTGACATGTGCCTTTAATTGTGGCTAGTATCACAACCTAGACATCTAAATCAGGGACAGAAGAGACATTGATAATGAGCCAGGTGTGTAAAGATGGCTGCCTCCTGGGGTGACATCACTCAGCCACCCGAACCCGTCACTCAGCATAAGCACCCAGTGTTTCTGAGCTTCCTCTAAAATCAGTGAACAGGCGTTGAGTGTGTGTGCGTGCGTGCGTGTGTGTGTGTGTGTGTTATGGGAGGTGCAGTGTCACCACACCAGGAAACGGCCTGCTTTAAGCACCTGCTCCCTCACAGCGTGTTGTTGTTGTATCATTGTACAGTCCACAAACATAAGCCTGTAGCTGTCTGACCTGGTTCAATTAGCCTGTGAAATGGATTCAGTTACTTTTGAATATCAGAGCAGTTAATTGATCTTGTCTGACATCTGGTGTCGAGCAGCCATTTCTCATCCCAGGTAAACGCTCAGAGAGAAATCGATTCGGCACCCTCCGCGCAGTCGGTTCTTATTGATTTTGCGAGGATGCAAAATGGCGCGGGTCAATATAACCCATAGCTCAATCTCCATCCATCTTCGCTCTAGGAAAACAACTGGATTAATGAAAGTAATTGAAAAGATTTCAGCGGTTGAGCCAGGTCTTTTCTCTGCCAGAGATCAGTGTACCTGTCTTGCCTGTTGCTGCATGTATGTCTTTGTTATGGACGAAGACATCCGGTGGGTTTGGACACAGGGAGGAGGAGAGACATGGAAGTTTAGTCGTCTCACAATTTGGCTTGAGTAGTAGAGTAGTCGGTGAGTAACTTTTTTTGTTTTTGTTTTTGTTTTTTTGTTTCCTTTTCAATGGACAAACCAACCATCAACATAATTAAAGCTGATGACATATGGAAAAATCTTTGAGAGGAGGCAGTTTTGCTGCTTTTCCAAGAGGGGATTGGCAGATGGGATAAAATCAGTATGAATTACAAAGGTGGGGACGAAAAAATTAAATTAAGCAACCCTGTTGATTGTTAAAACCCCCCCCCATCATTTGCCTCAGTGTTTTATTCCATGTTTCATTGCCTTGAGGAAATGTCACAAGAAACGGTTATGCAAAGCTTGTACTGATTCATGGAAAAGGCTTTCGGAAGCTCATTTCTACATTTTCACTTCAAAAGTATCATCAGCGTCAATGCCTCTGTCACTAATCTGTTAGGACTATTGCTTTCACTTGACGTCACAGTTCCCCGCTGCAGCCATTTTGCATTCTCCCCAGTAAACATTCAGTGCAGTGCGTCTGGGAACAAACAATGGCTCAAGTGAAAGTAAACCCCTATATTGTCAGGACGGCGTCGACAGCATGGGGTCGTATTGTATTGTAAACGGTGGAAAAAAAGAAAGGGGAGGGCGGGGTTGCATACTGTATATAATGATGTCATTATTTGTCTGAGAAAAGATTTGTACTATTGTTTCAAATGTGCACTTATCCTGATATTTTCTTTTTTGTGTTTAATATCAGTTAAATGCTAGAGCTCTTGATAATAAACTTATGTGTGAAAAATAGTATCCTCCACAGCAGGGTTGAGTCACACACATCTGTTAATAATGATGAAATGCCCTCAGTGCTACAGAACTTGAAGACTAGTGCACTTTTGGGTGACATAATGACTGTTGAAGTTTTGGGTGTTTTCCACCTCAAATGGAAAATTGACCCAAATTCAAATCCATTATTGTTTCTTTGTTATTCCTGCTATTTTTAATACTTACATTTTAATTATTGGACATAGACATATCCAACCAAAAAAGTTAAAAAAAAAAAAAAAAAAAAATCCATGAGGAAAACACAGGACATAATGAGGTAAATACTGAACTTTTGGAAGTAACAAAATGACTCTGTTAGATACCAGCTTCAATGGTGTTTTGATTGACATGGTGTGAGTAGATAATGACTGGATTTTCATTTTGGGATGATCTTTTCCTTTAAGATCTAGACTTGATTCAGTAACCGAATATGGGAATCTTTGTCAACACAGTGACTAGTTTAAAAAAAATTTTTGGCACCTTAACAGTCGAGGTTTCCTTGTGATAGAAATGGCATAGTCTGTTGGGAGAGATTTGTCAGCATCTCTGAAACAGCCAATGTGAACTCTGTTTTCCAGTGCATTTACCTTAAACAAAATCCCCCTCCCTTAGGAGTGGTCTGCTCCACCTAGGGGCCCCTAACTTTTTACAGCGAAGGACCCAAAGGAGAAGTGGAAGACCACATCCCATTTTTGCTTCAGTTCTTGGCAACCAGGGTGTGCATCCTGGTTCTGTAAGAGTAGCTTGTTTTATTCAAATGTACCGTGATGCGGTTGTAAATGACTATTATTTTGTTTGTATTTCCTTTAGCCTTTAGTTGGTGCTTTTAAATGCTGTACAATTTTGATCAGGTCAATGCAGGGAGATGCTGATGGCAGGACTGTCTTCTGAAAGTCATTTGAAACAGCACACATTTTTTTCAAAGTATGTTTTTTTTTGAGGATGTTACATTGGCCAGAGGGTTTTAGAGCTTACTCAGCCCTCAAAGGATCACAGTAACCTTCATTTCATCACTCACACCAAATATGATAACATTCTGGCAACTGATTTTCATAACGGGCTACTCACCATGCCAGTTTCCTCGGCAGCAACGAAACTTTGCTGCCTTTTGCAGCTCTGCTTCAAACTTCAAACCAGCTGCCATGAAAGGCTGAATGGCTTTTGTTTTTTGCTTTAGGTTGAATTTTAGGGATGAGTCACATACAGAAACCCCCAATATGGCTTCTAATATGGGGGAAAAAAGCGGGTCGCGGTGGTATAAAGAGGACTGCCGCATGCTGAATGGTTGTGGCCATTGAAGAATTGGTGCTTACCAACATTTTTACCTTTGGACATTAAACGAGACTTCAGTATATGGACTGTTGGGACTGCTGGGACTGTTGCTCAGAAGCACCTGCAGCTGTGACTGGTGGGGACAGTTACTGTCCAGTCTTCATTTTTTTCCAATGGCATCTAATGGAAATAGATCATTTTAATACAGAGAGGAGAGTAGTCGAAATCAAGAACTCTAGCTCTCCAAACTGCAACCTGAAAAAGAAATGTAGTCTATTGGCCTGAGATCCAGGCTCATGACGAACATGTTGTCATGTGGGAAGCCACATGGGAAACATGTCACCAGAAGTAGGCTTGTGACCCATTTTGGGACCCAAACTACAGTTTAGGACAGGGAGGAGTTTGCAAACTTTTTCATCCCAGGATCAAAACTCAAAACATTCTGAATCCCCCTGAGACTCATGAGACACTGTAGTCCTGCTGTCATGTCGGGGATCCAGCAGAAAGATCTTCGCAACTCAAACTGGGACCCAAATAGCCGTGAGGAGCTCTGCTTTAGGACAACACCATTTGCAAATGCTCCTGTGATGCGACTCAGAGTCCTGTGTCTTGTTGTCTTTGTACACACCACCCTCAATGCAGTCTTTTTGTCTCAAGAGCACTGGAACAATGCAGTCACTCGGCATGGATAATTATCTTGGGACCCTCAAAGATGTATTTATTTGAAAAAGTAAATTATATAATTGTTAACATCACTGTCAAGCCACATGAAACTTTTCATCACTAAAACTCAAATAATCTTAACTCATTTCTTGGAGAATGGCTTCATGCTGAAGTTGTTTGCTCATTAATTCGCTGCTGAAATTTGTCTTCTTCCAGCTATGTTGACAGTCCATTGCCAGCACAGATGTTGGCCAACAGAGGGAATGGATTAGAGCCCTGTTGTAGTCATCTGCTCCACTGGCCAACAGAAGATGGATAGATTAGATTTTTCCTCATTAGAAATGGACTGTTGAAATAGCTGAATGCGAGAAAATCAGCATTTTTCTCTTTTCAAAATGAATTTGATGACATCTCCTGCCATAACATAAGCAGGCAACTGGCTTTGGGGCGAGTTAGTAGCTTTCCTCATGACGGTTTCCACATTTTGTCTGGGTGACTGTACTGATCCAGTGCTCGGGGTGTGGAGATTATGTTGAGGATAAAGGTATGCAAAAACAACTAAAGTGTTTGTTACCTTTAATCCGTTGGGCTGCAGTCAGAATCACAGTGGTACATTCAGATTTGATTTTTTTTTTTCTCTTAGGGCTGATGATCGGTTTTCACAGATGCAGGCAGATGACTTAAGCATGGATTTGACACCACCTATAATTCTTTGTTTTCACTTAGCATCACAAAGTGATGGCTCAAGGCGAAGTTCAAAGTTTTCAACGATGAAAGTGTAAATCCAGAAAGCACAAGAGCCTGGATTGGGGAGCCGACCCCCAAACTGCCATTTTGCATCCCTCCCAGTTAGCATTTAATCCAGTTTGGGATGCAACATGGTACACATGGAACCAAGTTAACAGGGCTTGAAAAAACCTTGGTCATTGCTGGCCAAACCATGGCAGATTTTTTTTTCTTTGTTGTTTTTTTTCAGTAATTTATTTCTGGAATGTAAATAAACAATTAACTAGACTCGTTGTGGGCTGTTTAACAGAGCTCCAGAAAGACAAGGCAAACAGAGATTCTGTAGATACTTAAACCAGGGTAGTCCAAAAAAAAAAAAAAAAAAAAAAGCTGAAAACCTTGTGTGCACTTTGGGCATTTTTTTCCTTTTTTCCTTTGTATATACTACTAGCGGTGAAAATGTTTGGGGTCGTACTGAGTTGACATGTCTGGTCATAGTGCAATATATTTTGTATGCAAGCAGTTTCAATAAATAAAGGTCGATCTTCCTCTGTTTTCTGTGGCTGCTCTGTGATGTTACCAGGTGAAATGGTCAAATATAAAAGCTTTGCAAGTGTTGCCATGACGTTTTGAATTTTAGTCCAGTATCTCTCGTCATAAGACATTTCTGGTTTCTTGTTTCAATTCATTTCAGTATTCGAAAGTTGAAAGGAGTGTCTTTGCAGTTCCAAATTATTTGCAAATGTTTTGTCACTACAATGGATTTTTTTATCATTAGTTCATTATATAACTAAATGCAACAATAGCAGAACAATTAAGTTGCATATTTTGACTCAACTTTGATGGCTGCTGGCATTAGGATTTCTAAGCTGGCTCTGTGGTTGCTGACTGCCACTTCAGCCTAGACTCTATGTCAGAGTTTGTTTCTAGTTCCACAGCAGGTATTTACTGCCCAAGAGCAAGGAGACCTGTCCGCATGTAGTTGTGATTGTTGTGTGGGAAGAAGGACAGCAGCGAGGCAGTCAGAGGCTCCTTTACATGCAGCTGCAAGAACTGTACCCAGCAGTTCAGCTTGGCTCTTCTTCTATTGTCTGGACAGCAACATGCCAGAGCTCCTTCCTCCTCCTGTCTGTTCCACATCCAAAATGAAAATGTGCCATGCCATTCAAGGAAAAGTCTGCTGCCACGCATTTGTGGGAACAAGCTGGTGCCACACATGTCGATGTGTGGAGCCGCGCAGGCATCCCAGTGTGCAAAGCCCATTTCTGACCAAGGATCTGCCGGGCACGCTGCTCGATTCTTTCACGCTGCCCGACAGTGGTAAACTGAACATTAGACTCAGCTTTGAAAACATGACAGCTTTAGACGTATTGTGTCTTTTGACCAAAAGGCAGCCAGGTGACGTGGCTGAATGGATCATTCAGTCTAATGGGGCAAATGAATTACTGGCACACACTAGCACTTGAATGGACTAAACAAATAGTATGCTGTTTGGGCGTTGCATAAATGCAAGAATGAATGAATGAATGCATGAATAAACAGGGAGGTCTGAGAGTTTATGACTTTATTGTGACTGTTGTGCATTCAGGGTCTTATTTTGGTTTGACAGTGAATGGCTGTGGTCAGGATGTTCTGTCCGTGGTCCACATAGAGCATCTGCTATTGATAAACAGCAAAGCAAACAAGAGCTTTTCCTCTGGCACACTGCTGTGCAACAGCAGCCTTGGGTAATTATTCCCCACTTCCTCCAACAGGGCTTTAAACAAATGGTCATTCCAGTTCACAGTGACAACAAGTAAACAAATGAGTTGTCGTGGGGCCAGAAGTAGAAAATGTGCTCATTCTGTGATTGACTTACAGACAATTAAACAAACGCTGTGGTGTCCCCCTCGGCTAATCAGCACAACCGTGAGAATGCTGAAGCAGAGTCACGAGCTGCATTATTGCCCTGAACTTTGGTGGAATCCAGTCAGCAACATCCAAGATATCATCCATGGCATGCAAACGCCTTACCCCCGTCTCAACTATGTTACCTACCTAACCTTAGTGAAATGTTCACTTGTTTAAACAAAACCTTAACCCTAACCTTAAGCAGAGTGCGTCTGTTGGTTTTGGGTGACCTTACATAACTTAATGTGGTTCTGGTGCATGTGTAGTGATCAGTGCTGCAGCTGGCCATGTGGAGGTGTAGCATGAATCTAACATTTGTAGGATAGTGGATATGGCTGTTGTTGTGAGAACATGCTGCACTTCTCAAAAGTTCCTCTCCACATGACTGAGTGCACATTGCCTCTGGATATACAATGCAAGACAAGTTTAAAATTGGCCGTTTCACTTGCTCAGAGGGGCAATGAAGCCTTTGTGTTGTCCTGTCAAACTGAGAGCTCCATCAGTACACACAGACACAGGTTTCTCCAGCGGGACTTTTTCCCTCTGGCAAAGTCCATTAGCATGTTCAACACATTTTTGCCTCTGGTTGAAGCTTTAATTGGCAAAACAGACAGACTTTCGTCATGCACTGTATCACTTGTCACATCCTTCCTGACAATGCTTTGCTATGCCACATTGCTCAGACTGCTACACTTGTCCAAGAGAGAAAAAAGACCTGCGCTGGACCAGGCTCGCTAGGAAGGATTGGTTGCCATGGCAATTTAACGTGGCTCATCATGTGCTTGTTTCGTGAAACAGACTTGAAGCGCAATAAGCCAGACTAACTGATATTAAGGCTGGATTATCCAGTTAGCTCACTACAATAAGAGTACAACAATTAATGTTAGTTAACGTTAGTTAATGCTGTAATGGTTAATTAACTGTTAGTTAATGATTATTATGGCATTTACTAATGTTAATAATATCTACAATAACCCTTAAATAACATATAAATTAATACCTTAGCATGAACAACATTAGTAAATGATTCTTAGACACATTAGTTAACGGTTAGTTAACTGTTACTTAATGTTCATTACCTGTTACTTAATGTCTATTATGGCATTAACTAACGTTAATTGTTGTACTCTTATTGTAAAGTGTTACCCCCACTTTATAAAATAGGCCCCCAGTTTCCTGTTCACATGGCAGGTCGGACGATCAGATACCTAACAAGAATTTGCACTGAGCAGCTTCGTCTTCCACAAATCCTCTCATGCACAGCAGCGTGAGAGGATCGGGCAGAATCAGCACAGACATGAGTACCTGGTGAGTACCTGATACAAAAAATAAGCAACACTCAATAACAACCATCATTAATAAAGTATGTGATAATTAATAACTTATTACATAGTAAACTATCAACAGTTTGTTGTTGCACACATTATAACATTTTATATACTATATCAAGTAATGTTTATGATTATCAAGGGACTGGAAAATCATTTGTAAAACATCTACAAAAAACAATGTTTATAGACAGTTTACAAAGTATTCACCTTTTAACAAGGTGTTATAATCAGCAGCTGCAATTTTTTAATAACCATATTATTTCCCATTAACAAAGAAGAACAAATGTGTTACAAATATCTGGTCTCATCTATCTGTGTCATGTTTGCTTTACAGATGATTTCGTAAAGGTTTACAAATCCTTTGGTAATCATTAAGAAATTAATATAGTATATAAAATATTGTGATGTGTTCAATAATAAACTGTTAATAAAGTTTGCCATGTGTAATGTAAACTAATTATCATTTTATTGTTTCATAACTGTAAAATAACTGTAAAATAACATTCAGTCACTATCAATTAATGACTAAACTAATGAAGGTTGTTATAAAGTGTTACTGCATAAAATGAAGCTTCAAAATAAAAGTTTATCTTTATGTTAGTTCTAGGGAAATCGATGAATATCCCACCTGTGTAACATTTACTTAAATGTATGAAATTAGAGGTTTAGATTTTTACTGCAGGAATTATTCAGACAAGTGAACAGGTATCTTAAAGTTCAGGGGGAAAGACTTGAGAACCATTTATTTCTAAGTTGTTTTTTTCCCTTAGGAGGAAACAAGAGGAAAGTTAATAAAACATTTAACAACTGTTTTTCTCAGTATAACCCAACCCTCTTTTTTCCCCTTAAGACTAAAGTTAATAGAAAAAAAAAATTTAAATTAAAAAAAAAACAAAAACAAAAACCAATAGCACTTGAGAGGATTTTTCCCCTTAAGAAGGTTTGGGAATCAGGCCGAGGTTTGCAACCATTTCAAATTCTACTGAGCAAACAGAGGTGAAGTGAAACAAATGAATTTAAGTCTTTTCTCCATGTTATTTTATGAATATTAAACAAACATGACTGCTGTCTCACTGAGCCGGAGTCATATCCCTGTTCTTCCAGTTTGTTTTTCCAGAGGTAGAAGACGGAGGAGGCACGTGCTGACGATGAGATTTGAGACAAACATCAAGTGAAATAAAACTAAGAGAAGGGAGCAGACAGCAACACCGCTCTGTGTCATGTCAGATTCAATAAAGCAGAGAGGCCCTCACTGATGTGGAGATGTGCATGGTTGCGATGCAAAGCCTTCGACCACATGGGGGCGCTGTGGTACTGCAGTGCTGCTCCGGGGCCTGGCGGTGCTAAAGAGAAGAAACAGGCCTGGTTTGCCATTGAAAATTCATGACATGGACTTCTCAACTTCTGCAAGATACACAGCAAGTATAATGAGCTCAAAGCCGAGAACTTGGTCCTTCCTGACTATTTTATCAGTTTCTTTGTGTCTGCGTCTGTCTGCGCGGCTCCAACTCTCTCTGTCACACTTTAAATTTAAATGACTCCACACTGGCTCGGCTGTGGCTTTAACAATATTGCCAAAGACGCTGACAAGGAGGGAAGCTTCCTGAACAAACAGCGGCGCTCATCTTGGTGATGATAATTAGCTGCAACTGAAAGGCCCTGCTGTAATCAGGATTCTGCGTCTCTATATCCACGCCTCTTTTCATGTTTATCCTCATGTCGTTTTCTTTTCCTGTTTTCTTCACTCTGCTCTCGCTCTGATCTGTTTGCCCTGCTCTTCTTTTTTTTATTTTTTTTTATTTTTTTGCCACTCAAACTCTCCATCATGTCATCCCTCTTATCGTTTCACTTTAAATTCTCTGCCATATTCCGTTCTCTCTGTCATCCTCAACGCTCTCCCTTTTACTCTCTCTCTCCCTCTCCTTTTTCATTTCTCTCTCTCTCGCTCTCCCTCTCTCCGGTCGTTTTCTGTCTCTCAGTCTCTGACCTAGTTTTGGACAGCCTTTCTTCATGTACACACACACATGTAGCAACACGCCACACGCGCGCACAACGTTCCCGCAGGTGCTTAAAATCCTTGAAAATGGTTGAATTTTTATGTGGTGTTTTTTAAGGTCTAGAGACGTCTGGAATTTTGATTGGAGGGCTTGAAATGGTTTGAATTTATCAAGGTCGTGATACGGCGCTTTGAGACAGGATCGCCCGCGCCCATTACACTCCGCTGAGGTTACCCCAAACGCCTCCAATGCGTATCCACACAACACCGGGCTAAGGTGAAACAATGTGCCCTTGGATTATTTCCTGATATGCTATCCTATTTCAGTTCTATTCTATTCTATTCTAATCTATTCTATTCTACTCATTCTCCTCTGCCCTCCTTTCCTCTCTGTTCCCTCCATCAGAAGCTGCTGTTTTGTTTGTACTTGCAGAGTGTGATGCAGAGTCGTGCTGGCATGTTGCCCCAGACCAGACCAAAATAAAGACACACACACACGCACACACACACCACCCAAAACACAGACACATGCATACACACTCATAGTGGCAGATGCATGCACTTGCAAGTGTAAATAAATACACACACACTCAAAGCCCACAGTATTCCTTCAAGCGTTATTTCCGATACATTTGGACTCTCCTGCTCTCTGAACTGTGATGACGAGTCGAAACACGCAGGCTTTTTGCACCGGGAGCGGTTTCAGAGGACTGGACAGTGATGTCACGGGGAAGCAGAGCTCCAGCTACAGCCACCACACATGCTGAGTGAGAGGTTTCAACCATCTGGTCAATCATTATTCAGAGTGAGGCGTAAACAGTAAAACGTGCCACTGGCCATGTGTTGTACCGAGTGGATGATAGCGAAAGGGGAGGGGGGCGGGGCAGGTAAACTGTTGCCTCTTATCGCACGTAGACCTTGGCTGTTCTGAGAAGAAGGTGAACTGAGCAAATACAGGCACTGACGTGGATTATATAAAAAGAAAAAAAAAATAGTGCAAGAGTCCAAAAGCAACTGGACAAATCAGTCAAGGAGATGAAGATTTTTTTCCTTCTTCCTCATTTCCTTTTCTACTTCATTTGATTTCCAGGCCTGACTTTCTACAGTTAAAGGTTCAAGTCTGATGTTCCTGCAATTACCGCCGGTCGCATGGCAATCTGCCTTCATTTGATTCAGCCTCCATCCAGTTCATGAAAGCTTTTACATTTGCTCTTCTAAACACTCAGCGCTCTCTCCATAGCTCTCCCCTGCTTCGCAACAACGGAGCCATTTTAATTTCCCTGCTTTGTTTGGACTAAACAGAAGAAGAACGGGGTAGTTAGCATTAGCAATTTTCGCCGCCGTGACCGAACAGATGAAGAAAAAGCGCGCCACTGACTGAAACTCAAAAAACACAGCGCAAACTGGCTGGTCCGCACTGAAAATAGATGCTGCGGCTTGAAGGAAGAAACCAAAATATTTCTGCAAGTTTCACACCACATCAGTGAGCATTTTGTATTATGCGAGGCGTGTGGAGTGGATTTTAGCCTGGAACATGGTGGTAAGAGAACACACCCTGCCATGAGGCTCATTAAAATCATTTTTACATGCACACACGCACACACACACATCTCTCACATCGCAGGTCAGCAGGTAGGGCCATTTCTCCAAATCAGTGAGGACAGACAATAGGCATTTTGTCAACGCCAACAGGAAATCCAAGGGAAAAGCCGTCACACTCCCGCCCACGCTGTTTGATTGACAGGTGATGTCATGGCGGTGCAGTGCAGACACACCACAGTGACAAGATTAAAAAAAAAAAAAAAAGATCTTGTGGATTACCACTTCAAAACAAGGTTGTTTATGCTAAGTGGTAGTGATTTGTTTATTTATTTTTACATAAAGTAGTGCTGATTCACTATATATATAAAAAAACTAAAATCAAGTAAGTAAAAGTAAGTAAAATAAAATAAATAAATAAAAATACAGTT
>OMLB01062397.1:15198-27918 GCA_900302555.1 Myripristis jacobus
GTCAGGCTCCGGACGATGCTGCTCAACACAAGAGCTGGACTCTGTGTCGCTGCTCCAGTCTGCCACCCGGCTGCTTTCAGCCGAAACATTAGCGCCCCCTATCGCTGCTCCGAACAGGACAAATCAAGCTGCAGTGCTGAGGACTGACGGCACCACTCAGCCTCACTGAGCCAACACATCTCATTTCATTTCAACACAACCTGGAGGGCTTTCCTGTGCAACACATGTATTCTGCTGAGAGATAAGCTCTTAGTTTCTTTACCTTTTATTTCTGCTTTTTAGCCATCATCATTTAAAAATATATATTTTATCCAGTGTTCATGGTTTTCAAACATTCAAAGGGAGTTGTCACTAATGGATATACGGATAAACATCTAAACTGTACACAGCATATGGAATGTGACTTACAGATTTGTATTGTATACATTCAAGTATTCAACTTGATGTATGTAAGAACAAATATGTGTGAAGCCATATCTGCCACAAGAAAATGTGTGGACTGAAACAGTTCAGTGCTCCTTTACTTGTGATCAAAGCCCACAGTCAATCTTAATTCTGCTGGCTCAGTAATGAAACAGTCGAGTCACCTAATGTTTCCCTTTATCAGCCATTTATTTCTCTTTATCAGCCATTAAATAACTGTACAAATCACATTTCATTTAAACTTTAATAGGCTTAAAGACTTGGTGGCACCTTCAGAATATTTTACTCATACGTTTTTCTCTCTGAATTTTGTACTGATTTAAAGAAATAAACATATGGAACAGTCACTAAGATCTGCAAATGTGATTCAGTGTTACCTGAGGACTTTAAGGGAAACGATAGTGTATGTGGAAGATTTGTATTACTTAAGGACAAAGTCATGCTGTTTTTGTTTTAACAAATGTCATGAATAATGAATGTGCCTTGCACCTCTTTGACATGTTATTAAAATGGATGTTTGAATGACACAGTGACAGTCTTCTCAGTGTGTTGTCTTTACACAGGACTTATAGTACTTACTGTGTCTGGCATACAGTGTAACTGTATCTGCTGCAGTTCAAAGTGAGAGGAGCCTCGTGGGTTTCTCTGGAGAAAGCCAGTTATCTGTGTGCATAGAAGTGTGCTGTTTTTCCCTATGAAATCCTGACAGCAGACTTATTACAGTTAGTTACAGTAAGAAGCTACTGCTTTACTTTTTGTGTTATTCTCTCTAGGTTGGCCTTTGATGAAGCCAGTGGAGATTCTGTGTGTTTGTAACACTTCAGCTGAAAATGAGCAATGCAGGCACAAACTCTAGCTGGCATTCAGCTGACATTAGTGTACTTTTACGAGTGAACCGGTCATCATATATGCTCACTAATGTCAAGCCTTTTAAATGTGACACACTCACCCATCTCGGCCTGCCATCCAGGCTGCTGCTCCTGCTGCTGTTGTGCTGGCAAGAGGGCATTTAACACATCCCTCCCCAGCTCTACCTGCTTTGAACTGCTTTTTATGTTTCGTGTGGTGGCTATGTTACATACAAGAGTGTTTGTGTGTGTGTGCATCAGTGTGAACAAAATGCTGTTGGAAAAAATTGTTAAAAACACCAATATATGTATATTCAACATCATTCTCAATTTAAATAGGCTATGGTGTTAAATGTTGGCCCTCATGACTCAGAGCTCAGCTGGTTTTCATTCTAGCCATCTAATCAGGGACTGAGTGACACTTGGGACACCAGCTTGAATGCATTCAACTACAAATAATCAGGACAGAAAGCCATCAGCAATCTTGGTCCAGAGGAACACAATTAAAAACCACTGGCTTAAATGAAGGTGAACTGTTCAGCAGAATGATCCATTCACCCTGTAAAATGTGTTAGACCTTGTGCAATCAAGGGCCTATAAACCAATCAAAGACAACAGCAGCTGATTTCACTGCTTAGTTCCTCAACTTTGTTTGAAGGTATGTGAAATGGTGAATTCACTGTCTGTAGTCTTTGAATCTAAAGAAAACCTGCAGACTCTCCATGGAAATGGCTTGGCTCTGCGTTAGTCAGAAATTGAGTCTGACCCAGGATCACCAATCTCTGTCCACTCTCTCCTCAGTGTAGCAAATGGTCTAAGGGTGAGCATTTTAAAAATGGCCCACTGCTCTCTGAAAGAAAACAGAAAATGATAGTTCATGCCTCACTGACAACAATGTCAGGAAAATAATTTGAATAGGTGACAATGTATTCTACCAACTGTGAAGTCTTGGATTGCAGATAGAGATCAAAAGGAAGATACAGCAGAGGGAACAAAGAGGGAAGATAATACAGGAAGAAGCCATTTACCTCCATCAAATAAATGTTTTCTTTCTCCTCATCTTCAAGACTCAATATTAAACATTATAGAAGAGTTAGTGAGTGATTTGATTGGACAAGAGGCATTCCACGAGTGCTGACATTCAGTACAATGGCACTCTGACATTTTACAATTCTGCATCACTCCACTTTACAAGTGCTCTGTAATGACTGTTATTTACATTGCCTGCTGTGATATACATTATAACTAAAGGCACCCTGCAACAGAAGAAAGATGGACACATTTCCAGAAACAACAATGGGGTTAAAGATGTCTGGAATTTTGAAGGAAATATTTGTGTTTACGCATGCTGCAAAATTGATTAAATATATGCCTCATAATCTGTTGTTGCTTGCTACCATTAACCAATAAATAGCGTCAATTGAAAAGTGTTGTATAAAAGCAATATCACACGAGAGGGGGCGCTGTTATACTAAATATCAGCCTGTAGCCTCTTGTCTATATTCAAATCACAGCCGCGCTGATATACAGTATAACAGCACTCCCTCTTGTGTGATATTGTTTGATAGCACCGGTGGGCAATAGTCATGAAAAAATAATTTCACTGGAAATTTCAAATGCTTGATTTACTAGATTACACACCTCCCTTTAACAATGATGACCTCACAGCTCAGTGGGGCAGTACACATCACACACACACTGCCAGGGACAAAGGTTTGATTCCACTGGGGACAATACTATAAAACACATGAAGTAACTGTATTATGAGGAAGGTCTACTTATATTTCTGTTTTGTTTTTTTGTATATAATAAATTATATACAAATGCAACATAATACACCTAGTGTTGTTTAAAAAAAAAAGAATTTCAACAGTTGGTGTCCAGCCCATTTTAGTCACAAACTCAATTCAAATATGAACTTCTCCTCTCATGTCAGTGGCCTCATTACTGTCTTGCTGGCTGTGTCAGGAGTTTAACAGATTGTTTGACATGAAAAAGGAAAAAGGAAGAGGAGAGAGGAGATCTGTTGGTCATCCCGGGATGGGTTGGTCATCCCGGAATGACCAACATTACTGTTATATAAATTTTAGTTTAACAGCTTTGCCATGGCAAGAAACGACAGTACATAATGTGCATGCTGGGATCTGGAAATATCTGATAAGAAAAATAAATACATAAATAAAACATCATAATTCAGAAATGCATGAAGTTTTCCAGTGACAAGTGATCAGTAATCTACGTGTAAAAGAAGCCAAGTATAGTCAAAGATGTGGGAAGTGTGAGGCTGAGCTGCTGTCTCCAAACCTGTCAATATTAAAGCAGAAAGTGTCAAACTGAGGATCCGGTCTGTCTCAGGCAGAATGATGAAACATCTTTGTAGAAGAGAACACGGATCTTTTAACTCGCTCTGTGTATGTGTGAAATACTTTCTTTTTTAAGATTATTCTTTCAATATTTCTGCTTTATTGGTCAGTGACAGCAGACAGCAGAGAGATGGGGCAGAGAGGCGGGGTCCCATGCAGCAGCGGGTCTGGGTTTGAATCAAACCTGAGCCACCGCAACGACTAACCTTATGGGTACGAGGTACGTGCTCTACCAGGCGAGTCACTGGGATGCCCCAGAGAAATATTTTCTTAGTGACAAATGGTGAATAATTGAGATATTAACACAGTTGAATGGTCCAACACGCTCCCAGTAACATGATGTCAGTCAGCTTGTAAATATTAGAAGTCTGCAGAGAGAGTGCTAAATTATTCAGGCCAATAAAGGCTTTGTCAGTCTGCTGAAAAAATGTAACCTATTTATAGTACAGGGACACAGAGAGAGAGAAAGACAGGGAGAGAAAGAACGCTACCAAGCAAATTAATGCGGAATGAGTACTGCTTGTGTGTGTGCTTAGTGCCTATGTGTATGTGTGAACATGTGTATTTGTGAATATTGATAAGAATCAGTCATACAGAGAGGCAGTAACACACCTAGCTGAATTATCTGTAAGCTGTGGGTGTCAGGATCAGAATGTGTTTTCTCTAAGTATGACAAGTGGTACAACTCTAGTGCTATGAACACAGGTCGTGCCCTCGCACAAGACTAGGGGTTTATCTATACATCTAATCATATTATTGTCTCAACTCACAGAAAATTTGCATGCATGCCCTTGACCATTCAAGGCAAGCCTACTCTTTCCTTATGGGCACAGCTCCTATTGAAGGATATGCACATTGCCATCCTGCATCCACCAATCTTCAGCAAATCTGGAAGTCGGCAAAGCCCAATGACTGTCCCTGCTCTGACAGACAATGTGACAACGTGTCGTAGTGCCACAAGCTTGACTGACCGCAGTGCTTCCAGTTAAGCCAGCTGCCCTAGCCCACTCCCTGTCCTGCTAAGTAGATAGAGGAGAAGCCTCAACAGTACCATCTCCTTGCCAGTGTTATCATGGCCCCAGTGTGCTGACTGACTATGTAGCGGGTATCAAGTCAACACCTGACACACACAAGGCCAATGGTACTAACAGATCTTACATCTCTGTGTCCAACACAGACCTGGGAATAACCCAACAGCAGTCTGTTGAAGGGTATTCCCTGAAAGGCAAAATGCACTGAACTTACTGAGTCTCAGAACCAGTGAGACGTGACAGAGAGAAACCTTCACGTCTATAGTGGTGAGCCAATTGCCCGTCTGAACCAGTTCCATCAGTTTCTTGAGAGTGGTCATTCAGAACAATCTGCGTGAAATATGCATTCAGCAGGGGGATATCTAGGATGGGTCTAATATCTCCAGTTTTCTTGGGAGCCAAGAAATATGATAACCCCCCTGGGGTAACCTTAGGGACAAAAAAAAAAAAAAAGACTTGTGTAAATCTATACTCTCGGCTTTGAAATCTGTGCACATGGTTTATAAACTGCACTCTTGGATTCACGATCCATGCGTCAAATTACAAATTCACACACAGATTTGTAAACTGTGTGCACAAATAACAAATCCATGGCCATTGATTTGTTAAACGTTGCTGTGTTTTTTATGGTATTTTAAAAAATATCAGTCATGCATAATTCCTAAAATAATTAGCCTATGCTATACCACATTTTAACAACATTTTATATTCAGTATTCCCTCTGGGTTTCCTGAAGGTGTCAAATGTGTGCTTCTGGTTTAAATCTGCTGCCGTGGTTGTCAAGAAAAAACATTTGTTCACTATGACTGACAAAATCAAGAAAATGGATTTGTGGTTGAAACATAACAGCAATACAGCTGAAAACAAGAGGAAAGAAGTGAAAAGTGAAAATGAAAGCAACAACAAAATATCATCAGGTGTATTGCACTGTATTATATCGTTTTGTATAGGCTTTTTTTTAAATTTTTACTAATTTTTGTACCACTTGTCAGGGGGTATTTGGCTGAAAAAATATTTCAAAGGGGGTACATTACTGAAGAAATTTCATGAACCACCGCTCTAATATGTCCCTGCATCATCTCGTAGGGATGTTATTAGTGAACAGAGCCTGATGTGTAGCTACTAGCTCAAGCAAGCACTCGAGTGGAGAGCACCCCGAGGATGTGATGATCTATGGCCCTTCCACAGAGAATGAGAGAAGGGGTTCCACTTCACCTCCTGAATATGATGGTGTCTTGTGTGTAGAAACAATTTACAACATTCACCATGAAAGGTGGGACAGCTTTTCACAGTGGGTCTTGGCTGTCCAAGCTCTGCTCCAAAGCCATACAAGTTGCAACACCTCTAGTGAGGTTGTTCATCCGTCCTATTATGCAGGCCACAAGATCAGCATCTTTGGTGGACATGAGTATCTGGCCTGTCGCAATAGACAACAAGGATACACCCAATACCGACAGGTTGTTGGCCGCTGTCGCAGTCTGAGCTGCCAGGCAGAATATTCTATTAAAATATACTACCTTCTCCTAGTCCTGGTTCTGTGAGTCAACTTCCTGTTGCTTTTTATATAGATTTATTTATTTATTTTTATTTTTTTGGCATTTCGGCTTATTTGACAGTCACAGTAGAGAGAGACAGGAAAGGCAGGGGAGAGAGAGGGAATGACATGCAGCAAATGGCCTGAGGACGCTGAGATCAGGACTCAGCCTTAACATGTCCGCTCTTATCCGATGAGCTACCGGGGCGCCCCAAGCTTCCTGTTGCTTGACCAGCCAGCGTAACCAGGGACAAAGCAAGCAGCTAGGATATCCTCAAGTGGAGGAATACCTGGGCACAATGCCGTGGTATGTTTTTCCACTTCAGAGATGGTTTTCACAGCAGGTCCACACCAGGCTGTAACACAAGGACACACTCCCAGATAACTCATGCAGTCATCAAAAGCCCACATATCCCCTGCATCACCTGGTTCACTGGGGAAGGCTGAGTGGACAGTGGGAGCTGCAAGCCAATCGTCTCCATGTTGGGCTTCATCACCTCTAGGAAATCCTGCCACTCTGACAACAGGACGCAATGTCGAAGACGCAAGAAGTAGACAGAGCAGAGCTTATCTTGCCCCATTGTCAGCTGCAGCGTTTCCTTGTTGTCGACCTCCATGAGGGGAGCTGCTGTTGGTGGAGTGAGGGTGACCGGGGCACCACATCATGGCTTATGCTAGAAGGGCTGTGTGAAATACAACATGTGTTCTCTTTAAACTGAGCCTCAGTATGCTGACTGTGGTGAAGCAGCATCATTAGAGACAAACACATTCAACCCAGTTCAATTCAGTTAGTACTGAACTAATTTGATTTATGAGGGATTCAGACCAAACAGGTCCATCCCAGCCTGTAGCTGCTCCAGTCTGACATGACATCACTGTGCTGCTGCACTATTTTATCTGCATTACATTGTCTTTCTCCTCTCTTTTCCTTTAAATTTCTCTCCGTGGAGCCTCAAGCTATATGATATTATGGCACAGATAGGTTGTTTGAAAAGTTAATTTTCATTCTCCACCTGTTTCCTTCACTCCGCTCATTTGTATTTTAGGTTCAGAGGAGAGGAAGACTGTTTTCATTATAATGTGCCAGCAGCAACACAAAGGGAGAAGCAAAGCAAAGGTTAGATGGAATCCCATCAAATAAAATATGAGGAAAAATAAATGCTGCTGCCATAAGTAGAGATGTGAGATTGTTTATTTCCACGTTGGAGTTAAAACTACAAAAGGCCACTGGTCAGAGGGATGAAATGTAAATGATTTCTGCCTTTGCGTGCACACTGTTTTCTGACATACATTATTCATGACACTGCCATTTGATATCACATCTGTGTGTGTGTGTGTGTGTGCCTTGTTAGATAATGTTTATATTTATCTTTACACACACAGGGCAGTTCAAAGCCCAGAGTCCAAATGATAATGTCAGTCTTCTCTCTAAGCACCTCACACTCTATAACACCATACCATACCATAACACCATAACACTCTACCTGTCTATTCCCTTTACCTGTTTGTGGCTTATATACACAGCATCAAGACAGTCAAAATTATTCAGGTCTGCACATCACACAGGTTTATGAAATCTGTTTTGAATCATGGGTCCATTCAACAAACTGCATAAATATGCAATGCTTCCCACAGACAACTGTTGGCAATGAGCAATGATATTGTGGACAGATGGCCTCAATGCACTGATAGGACATAATTTCTCACTATCCAGAGAGAGAATTTTATTCCATCTTCATTTTCGACTTCTTCTTTATAAAATACCAAGGTTATGCCATTATAGGCAGTGGACATTTTGTTTCACATGCAAGACAGACACAAGGCAGATGGTAAATTATTGAAAACTGTGATGCATCTGTAATGAGACTCACTGTAGGTGAACCTGTACACTGTATGTGTAAGTCAATCTAAATACATTTTCTCATTAAGAGGAAGATTTGACTCAGTCCATTTGACTCATGACTTCAGCTTAATACAAAGTTTTAAGTTCCTGACCCATAAGTGTCTTGATTCATAATTAATTACCAGCCCACAGTGTTTCTGTCCTCCAACAAAGCTTTGGATGTCAAAGTAGAAACCTCAAGCTTGTGTTGTAGGATTTGCTGCTGTACTTGTCTGTGTGTGGAGCGGCTTTGGGACTCTTGGTCTCCGAGAAGGGAATATGAGAACCTCAGGGTTGGTGGTGTTGGAATTTTGTAATAGTGAGAGAGAATACTGAATATAAAACATGTTGGCATATTTAATTGTATGGTAGATCTGGGATATGGTGGAGTATGGCAGTGGAAGCCTTTGGGCTGTATTTGGCTATGTGAATGTCAAAAGGAAATCTTTGATGATACAGAGTTTGACTGTGACAGCAGCACGTGTTTGGACAAATAATGGGTCATTGCTCAGGATGCACTGAGATCCAGGGATATACTGGGATCAAAAGGAATGAATTACTTTACTTTCAATTGGATCACTCCTCAGCCTTCAGCCCCTGTTCTGAAGGCAACTCTGGAGGGAAAATACAACAGACTCAAGAAGACTGAAGAGAAAATAAGTTCTCAAAACATTTTTTTTCATGGTTGGAACTTAAGTGCAATTCATAAATTTACTTAGGTATTGTATTGAGACCTTGCCATCTGTTCATTTAGAACCACAGAATGTGAATTATATTGAACTGTTTGCTGAGCTCATACGGCTTGTTCAGAATAAAATTGTGTTTGTGGTTAGTTGCTTCAGTGACAACACATCTATAGAGCAGTAAAGTGTGCCACTTGTTCCTAAAAGTTGTAAATAAACATCAGTTGTCACCAGCTGTAACCAAAAGTTAGCCTAATGCAACAACCACAGGTCTTTGCGATGACAACAATTCACATAAAAATGGCCACCGCTTTGACCATCCTGCTATATTGATTTGAATGGGGAAAAATGTGTTCTACTTCAAATCATGGTCTGTGTTGATAACTGTTTAAATGGATGGTGAATAAGGGCTATGGATAGCAACAAAAAAGCTAATGAACTGAATTACAGTAACAGATGAAGGCATGCTGCTTATTCACTACCACATGCTTTGTTCCTTTCACAGTTAAAAGACATCTACTGTACCCTGAAGTGAGTACTACATACCTTTTAATATGTATCCTGAAGTGAGTACTACATACCTGCTAATATGTCTGGTACAGTAACATGGGCAGCAGCACAGTGAGTGGGTCCAGCCTCCCAGTCAGCACCATGGACAGAGACAGAGCAGCAGCAGAGCTCAGAGCTCGGCTCACTGCTGTGCAGACTGAGCTCTGGAAAGCAGACTGCTTTAGTCACTGCAGTGCATCAGCTATTCATCTGTGTTACTATTTATTCTGCCCTGCTGTGATTTCATTTATTCAGACTTGCTTTAAAACTGGTTTAGTTACTGCAGTGCATTGTACTGACCTGCTGTGATTTCATGTATTCAGCCTTGCTGTAAAAACTTTCTGCTTTTCTTCTGCTGTTTTCAGGTCTGCTCTACAATATACTTTCCCCTCACAACAGACTTTCTTATGCTCATTACACACTCCTCTGTGTCTCCTGTCTGAACCAGATTAACCATTCTGACCACTGTTGCAGGGCAAAGCGGAGAGAAAGTTCCCATTTCCAACAAGCAGACCAGAGAGAGACCTCTAACAAATTAATGATAATACTGCATCCAGAGCTCAAAGTTCAGAGTTGGAGATGTTCTAAATCATCAAAAAGAAATGTTACAGTCAAATCTTTAACAGATGTTGCATACAATGCCTTTTGATTCAAATAGCCATTAATCACCATTAATGATGGAAATGTAAATGAGTGAAATGTAGTAGCAGCAGCAGTAGCAGTAAGTATTGAGTATACAACTACTACTACTACTACTGCTACAAATAATAATAACAATAATGAGAAGAAGAAGAAGAAGAAGAAGAAGAAGAAGAAGAAGAAGAAGAAGAAGAAGAAGAAGAAGAAGAAGAAAATAAAAAAATAAAGTAACATAAAGTTGCTTATCCATTTAATTCATTCAGTTTCTGTAGATATACAGAATTTACATCAGTAATTCTCTTTACCAAACTAACCAACGCACCAGGCAAGGGGTGGGGGGCAACAGGCTCCTTGCTATACTGATCATGTTACAGGAAGCAATGTCACGCTCGACTGCAGTCCTGAACCATCTGCTTCCATCATGCTGATGTGTCGTCCTCTCTCCCCTGCACTCATCCTCCTCTCTTTCTTCTCAGTGTGGCTGAGGGACTTTGAAGTCTCCTCCCCTGAGAAGGGAGGTAACATGCAGTAATAGAGAAGATTTGGGCTCCACCACTTCAGCTCTTACAGATAAAGAGGATAAGATGGTGACTTTAATATAGAAATTCTCTTCAACTGTCTCCCTGAATGGGTTTCATTAAAACATGTCACTGTGCTGAAGGGTAGCATTCTCTTCAAAGTTATGCCATCTTTTGTTGGTGTACACAGAGTGAGTCAGAGGAAAGCTGTCTAAGTCCAAAAATGCTGCAATATCATCATTTCAGTTAGAAGTCCTACTGGAACAAGATGTTCTCATTATCCATGGCAAATTAATCATCACATTTTCCTGGGTGAAATTGAATATTTTTGTTATTAAGGTCTGGATTTTTGCACAAGCACATTTCAGTAACAAACCAAGTGCAGAGTCTTCATCGGGGTTTCATGACACATGATAAATGCATCTTGTGTCACAATTACGCACAGGCGTGGCCAGTGGGTCCATAGGCCCAACAGCTGTTTCATCATTAATTTCTTTGGACATTAGATTATCATAATCACATAAGGAAAAGCTAATAAGTTACTTCCTTAGATTAGGTCTGCAACAAAAACATAGTTCATAATAATATCAAACATAAATCAACATTAAAAAAAAAATGTGTCTTGAAACCCTGAAGAAGGCTCTGGCTAAAACGTTGGTTGATTGTTTAAAATAAGTTTCAGGTTTATTTTATTGCCACATGGCTAGGCTGGGGGAATTAATCTCATTACAGTACACCACTTTCCTTTTTTTTTCCCTAACTAGATTGTGTCTGCTCGGCGGGCCTGCACCTCCTGCTACAGTGTGCGTCCTCATCCTTTTCCCACATGTGCAACAACGGACGATTGGTCAGTCAGTCATTTAGTTAGCGAGATTCAGTACTTCAAAATAAGGACTAATCCCATTGATAATTTTGTAGCAGCTAGGAAATGTTAAAACTGAAACTGAACAGCTGAAGAAAACAAAAAAAACTTTAATTCAGATAAAATTACTTGAATTACTATCTTAAGTATTACATTACAGAAATCATCCTACTTGAGCAAATGTAAAACCTTGTAGTGGGACTACTGTATGACAGTGGAGAGACATTTTTCTGTAGTCAGACTGTCCTATATACTGTTTTATGACGACGAGGAAAACTGCATTCATTCTCTTCTGTGTGTGAGGAAGCACACAGTAACTACGAAGTGACAGCTTATGGTTTATTGATGGTTCACACACCAAACCTTATTTCTCTGGGACCAATTATTCTACTTTCATGGTGGCTGTGCATACGAACATGTCCACACCCAGGAGTCTTACACACATGTTACACATTACCATTTTATATATATTAAAAAAAACCTGACGGTGTGTTTATTCTGAGTTTGTGTTCTGGCACAACTTCACCTGCTAACAAGGTGCATGGAAAGCAAAGAAAAAATGAGAATCAAAGGACTCCAGTCATACTTGCAGTAGTGAGAAGTTTTCCTCAGGAATGCAAGTGTGACTGGATTCCATTGACTTTGTCAGGTACTGCATTAATTGAAAGCACACTCTTTTCCAGGAACACTAAACATAAGGCCGCATTAAATCATCAAATAGTTACTACATTACAAGCACTGGAAGGCAGAGACATGTTGTATCATAGCAAGGGAAAGGGAATGCAGGAAAGGCATTACTGTTAGATATCATCATATATTAGAGGTTAGGTAAGGTTAGATTTTATCATGCTGCAACCCTTTTAAATAAGTATTATGTCTGTTAACTTGGCACGAGTGTGGAATATAATACATAGCTTAATCATTAATGGTTTTACATGTCTGAATCCCACAACGTACTGTAAATAGCCTCCTAAGCTATGATTACTCTCCCATCTTATTAACAAGCTATTTGAGTCTTCCTTACTCTTTCCCATATTTCCCAGAGGCCAGATATCATCTTAGAAAAACGGTTTCCTGTAATAAAACCACAATACATCATAAAGGAGAGGTGATAAGCAGAGAAATTAATATGAATCCATTAAGAAGAGAAGAGAAGAGAAGAGAAGAGAAGAGAAGAGAAGAGAAGAGAAGAGAGTGGTGAATATGTTTCTCCAGAGACCAACAATGAAAAAAAAAAAAGTAGTCTGCTGTAGTACAGAGGAAAGAAACAGAAATCAGCCCACTGCTCCTCTGAACAGTGAGAATACACATGGGAAGTGTGTGTGTGTGTGTGTGTGTGTGTGTGTGTGTGTGTGTGTGTGTGTGTGTGTGTGTGTGTGTGTGTGTGT
>OMLB01062398.1:0-21861 GCA_900302555.1 Myripristis jacobus
GAGCCATTTTTGTTAACTGTTGTGCTGTGCTTTTTAAACCTCTCACCACTTGGGGGAGTAATGTTGTCAATCTGCCAGAGGTCAAAGGGTTATATATTGAGTGAGTTGATTGGACTCAGGTGTTGCTGGTTTGTGAAGGCAAACAGTTTTTGACCGTGACCGTGACCGTGGCAGCATCGTTTGTTGTTTTGTTTAAATTGGTAAATAGGCGATGTATGTTTGGCTCTTTGTTGTTTTGTGGAAACCGTTGAAGTAACGCATTACATTGCAAGAAAATAAATTTCTTCACTGTTATTATTGAACCAAAATCAGTGGACTGGACATTGTCGTCATTTGGTAACGCGTCAGAAAACAATCCGTCAGCAACCGTGTAGTAACCTATTTTGATAGGCAAAGGGGTCACTACAATCAGTGAGAAACAAATACAAAGGAATACAAATACTTAGAAAGTTACTTTTGAAACGTGATCTCTTACATGTTTCAAGTTATCCTTTTACTGTAAAGGAATGTAACTATTTTGATTGCTTGATCAAAGCAATGTTACTTATTATATTTGATTGCTTTGCCCATTAATGGCAAAGCTGACAAGTTCTGTAATATTTCAACCAGGTGGTGCAAACTTCACAACAGTACTCAGCACTTACTATATACTGAAAAACTTACTTCAAGTTCTGTAGTATAACATGAATTAAGATGGTTTGATTTTAAAGCACAAAGAATCAGGTTTTCCCAGTCATTTGCACATGACCGCTCATTTGCACATGAACTCATTTGCACATTTGCTCATTTGCACATGAGCACATATGACCCACCATAAAATGGAAATAGTAATTCCTATATTTTCAACAGCATTTCAAAACCTTTTAAATCACCAAAATTTGAATCAGTGACTGCACCGTAATTACATTTTTTCTCAGTTACTGTAACAAATATTATATAAAATAATATTTATTTTGTAAGTTAGTTGCATGCCACCTTTGCATGCAAACTGTTCCTCTCCAGCCCTGGAAACAAACACAGTGGTGCACACCAACTCACTGAGGCAGCCTTCATTGTTTGTAATGGGCATAAGATCCTGTAGGAGGAGGCATAAAGACATGGAGAAAAGAGTTTTGCCATTCAGAACGACTATTACTGATGCAAGATGCACCATTGCCAACAAATCAGGCGAGCAGCGGAGAGGCTTTCCCATCTTCACATCTCACATCAGATAAGAAAACTCTGCAATTATAAAGGCCATGAGGGTGTCAACCGTGCTGGATTAAAGCTGAAGCACACAATTCGTGCTGGCAGTTGGTGATCATTGGAGCTGTTTGCTTGTGCAGCCGCTCTTTGAAAGGGCCTCTTTGCCCTACAACTCCATTTGCATACATTTCTTTGTGAATGAGACACAATCTCTGCACTTTTAGCTCAAGCAAAACATGCAAATGGGCTTTGCAATGCAATCTCAGTAAATCTGAACCCATCCTGCACCTCTGCTAAATACAGCATAGATACCATCAAGAAATCCATGAAGGATCCTCCTGTTTTGTATGAATCCTGCAGCTGTCCTTATTATTATTGCATACAGTGATGGCCAGTGTAACAGGATGTGATTGTCTTTCTCAGTAATGAGTCACAAATTACAGTTAAAATATTCAGTGGCTACGTTAGTAACTCATCCACTACTGCAATACTTGCTGTACCCTCTCAATCGTTTCTTTTCTCTCTCCTTTTATATTTGTTACCAGAAATCTTCTGGTCACTTTGAGTTTGTTTTCTGTTACACAGTCAATCTTTAGAATATTTTCCAGGATAATGTGTGTTTTATCTGATTCTTGGCTGTTTCCTCACTCAATAAATGGGATTAATGTACAGGACCAGTGGTTCTGAATATTTGGCCCATTTACCACAATTATTATATATAATAATAATCATTATGAAAGATTCAAATTTGAATTTTTGATTGAAACACCCACCTTATAATGTTCTGCTTCTGTTTCTAGCAAAGTCTTCGCCATTCACAAACCATGGAACTGATTATTAGTTGTGGAAAGCAAACATTACCCCGGGGACTATTTTCCAGCAGAGGAACCGTTTCACTCCGCCTGATTTCAAGTCATCAAAACACAACATCCCTCCTGCTTTTAGGAAAACTAATGTGGACAACATTAGTTAACATCCTTGCGTGTGTGTGTGTGTGTGTGTGTGTGTGTGTGTGCCAGAGCTACAATAAGTGATTCCTTTGATGTCACTATTATCCCAAAGTATTTGCAGATGACTAGAGTTTTACCCTCCAGGCCTACATATTTTGTTATGTGTTTAAAAGGTTATTTGTACCACAAAGGTGTTTTGAAACATGTTAATAATATATTTCATTAAATTTTGCCCCCACAAAACGTTTGGTATCGTTTTTATGCATGTTTCAGTTATCTGAAATTGAATCTATCCAAAGTACCTTAATTCCCGAGGAGTTTGGACAATGGAGGTTCTACTGTAAATGTACTCTGAGTTTTACCATTATGTTGTACTACATTTTAGCGTGTATGTTTTGAAATCCTTTCTGAAACTGTAATGTGTAGCAGACACACACCACAGCACAACACGAGGGCTTGACTGTGTTTTTCAAAGTGGAGCTTAACTTGACCGCAGTTGTGGAGAGAGGGCTTGCTGATGGTGAGCTGTTGGCAAACTAGATCAGACTGGTCAAACATTCCATGACCCCAAAACCAGAGACTGAACATGTCAGGCTGGCAAACACCAGTGGGCTTAACACACTGACCCCACAGAGCCCAAAAACTGTGTTGGCCATTGTTGGGGCACAGTGAGCTGGCTTTTATAAACATACTAGTGCATTTGAATCAGTAATATTCAGAGTCAGCCCATGAGTCATGGGGTTACCACTGTCCGCTGCTGTTGAAAGCCAAAATAACAGAATTCAGTCCCCAAGTGCATTACATTTTGTTTGGATTAGTTTCTTATCTGTACAGTACAGATGGATACTGCTGCATTTGAATCAATACGGAAACATTCACATTTGTGTCATTTTTGATTCATGAGGTTGTCAGAATTGGCCGAGCTTGGACACCAAAGACACAGAATCCCATTATACTGAGCCGCTGATTGTGAACTACATTTGGAAATGTGAGCGAACCTTTTTTTTTTTTTTTAGTCTACTTCTTTTTTTTAACAGCTCAACTAGAACAGGAACAAACACATCATTAAATCAGCAATGTCCCACTGTCATTGTTATTATGAAGCTCAGTTTGATGCCAACATCTTTCATTAATAAAACATGGAGCCGTTTGGGGCTCCGTGCTCCCCTGGAACAGAAGGATGACGCTAATCACGGGGTGCAACGCGGCTCAAGCTAATTTATGTCCCAGTTAAAAAATACTCTCCGGTTTAGGAATGTTTTAAAATAATTCTGTAAAAAAAAAAAATTAAATAAAAAAAATAATAACTGATGAAGCTGCCTCTGAGCAAAGGCACTAAGCACTTAGAAAGCTCTCATCGTGTTACAAAACAATTTCCAAATCAATATTTCATTAACTGGATAGAGGTGCAGTGTTTTTTCTTAATAAGGCACGTTTTGGCTGAGAGAGTTAACGTTTAGTTTTACTAAACTTCAGTTAAACTGCCCTTCACACACACACATACACACACACACACACACACGCGCGCACACACACACATGCATGCATATACACACACGCACACACACACAAGCTCATTCAGGATATTCTGTACATCCTTGCAGGGTGTTATGTGCAACAACACACACACATACATATATATATATTAACACCAACACACTCAATTACTATAGTACACTGTACATTGTCTGCACGCTCCCTACACACACACACACACACACACAACATGAGTTTGTCTCACTTCACAGTTTTATTTCCTCTCAGTGCTGTGAAAATCAGACAGAATCAGCTCATGAGGGACGGGACACCTGACATTTAGAGCGGATGTGGATCATGAGGGTTGGGCACAGAGGTCAAGGTTACATCCATGTGTCAGTTTGCCAGGATTAGCATTCATTAAATCTCAGATATCAGCTAACCATGTGATCTGCAGCTGAGATGAAGGAGCCTCCTGCCTGATGAGTAAGTTTATTTGGTTTTATTCCCTGTTTCCCTGTCATTTAGCAGGTGTGGTGGGTCACTCTGTTTTAGAAGGCTAATAAGTCTAAAATAATTTCATCATTCTGGTTTTCAGTGGAGAGTTTTGGTGTCCTGTGTCGGTCTCAAGGCACCTTCAGACTTCAAAATCACTGTTATGACACCAAGAAATACCAGCGAAGACTGTCCCAACAATACACTCCCAGCAACGCGGTGCACAACACCGACTTAAATAGAGACACTTTGAGAACAAAGCAGTGGTGTGTGAGAGCTTTATAGGCCCTGTCTTCACCTGGATCACAAGTGGACAGCTGTCAGTCTGTCCGCACACACCTGGCACCTGCCCACTTGTGATCGGATCTCACTTTCCCACTCTGTATGCAAATAAGCATGTATTATTTACATTTGCTGGTTGTTTTTTTTCTTTAGTTAAGAGAGAGAGAGAGCATGTGTGTGTGTGTGTGTGTGTCTGTGCGTGTGTGAGTGAGACAGAGAGAGAGAACAGGCTCCAGGCATTTGACAAAAGGAGACATTCTTGCTCACTCCAGCCTTATTTAATGCACTGTCAATTACTGAGGTTGTGTTTCACAGCTGTGCTGGACCTGTGAATGTGCAGGTGGGTGGGGATTCTTCCAATGTCATGGCTTTGATGTGAGTCAGAAATGACAGACGAGGTTTAAAGAAAAAAGAAAACTAACCCCAGAGGATGATGAAACGAGCGCACATTCACAGTCGTCTGTAATATTTCTGTGGTATTCCTATAGTAACTCTATCACATCTAGGGTTAGAAGAATGTGTATTGATGTTTCAAGATACATCTCTGTGATGCGCTGGGATGCATCTTCAGTGAGATTTCTGGGGTCATTGGGGGTTTCAGGTCTTTCAACATCAGACCCCCTCACACAGCCACGGTTGATCAAGTCTGGGCCTGCATCCCAGGAGCAACAAGCCATGGGTCTCCCCTCTTGATCCACCGTGTGGCTTTTTCTGTGGTTTCCGTGATGGAACGTATGGCTCTCCTCTTTTCTGCTCCAGTCACTTCCAGCACCGCCAGCCCCGGCTGCTGCACTCCTCCATGAGTTCCTGGTACTTGCTCAGTTCCTCCATATGTTCTTCCCAGGGCATCATGAGTTCTCAAATGATCACGTGTTTGGTGGAGTCTGAGAAGATGACCATGTCGGGTGGTATGGGTGATGTGCTCTAGGAACTTGAGCTGTTTGCCAAGATCCACTCTCAGCTGCCAGTCTGGGGCAGTGGAGAGCAGGCTCATCTGTAGTAGTAGTAGAGGGTTGTCGCTACCTTTGTGGAAAGGAATGAGCTCTTCCCAGGATGGAATTTACTTGTATTGCTGGCTGAGCTGACCACCTCCACATAATTGTGTATAAATGTGTATAATTGTGCTGTGGCATGAAATTTAAGACAGGTGATCACCTCCAAATTTCATGTGGAAGAAAAATCACCTGCATGTTGTCATGCAACAAATTTCTTAAGTCATGTTTTTAGAGAGGTGCATATTAAGGCGAGCTGAGCTCTCCCTGGCTCCCTTGTAGTTCCCACCCTCCAGGTAGTGTATTCATTCACTGAACAGCTCCTTTACAGTCAAGCTGCACTTCAGTTTGCATTTGATCCATCAGCTGACAGTTCAACTGCTGGGCAGAGTCAGGCAGCAAATTTTCTCTTTTGGAAAAGTGACAGTCTGGCCAGTGTTGGGGTGTCAGGGTGTCGGGGTGTCAGGGTGTCGGGGTGTCAGGGTGTTGGGCTGGACCACAGTAGAAGACAGAGGACGTCAGGTGAGGGGACAGTCCTTCAGTGCATCCTGGGACACGTGTGTTTACACTTCTAATGTGATGCGGACAAAAGTGTCCCAGGCCTGTGATCAGATTTCAAGATGCATTGAGGACACATTGGCCTTGTTCCCACCTGGTATTACAGTCTTTTCTGAATGTTTAAACACCAGCAGTGATTCTTGAGGCTCTATCTCTGAAACCATTGACATTTGTTGCCGATCCATTTACCAAGTGAGCCAAACTGAATGCACATTCTCTGCTTTACATTCAGTTTGCATTTTTTAATACACTTTTTTTTTGGAGAAACTGTAAACACAGCTCACTGCTTTACACTCAATTTGCAATTTAATAACACACTTCTAGAAAAAATGGAAACTCTGGTCACTGTATTGCTGCTCTACTTTGCCAATTGCCTTTCCACATTTACACTTTTAAATAAATAATGAGTTCACATACAAATCAGACCTTGAACCACAGGTAAACATCTGGTCTGGACAAAAATGGACTCTAATGTTGGACAAAGAGGAAAAGGGATGATAACTAGAGGAGGAGGAGAAGGAGGAAGAAGAGGATGAGGAGGTGAAGAAGTAAGATTAAGTCTTACGTATGGCCAACAGGGCTAGAGATAGCCTAATATTTTTTCTATTCTTTTTTTCTGTCACAAATGTTTCTGTTTTCTTCTTCTGTCCTTTTGTTTTTTTTTGTGAAGTCTTGCAGTCGAACATTTTGAGGAAAAAAATCCCCTTATTTGTACTGATAGCGTGTTGTGTTCAGAATACACATTCATACTGTACACATTTGGATACATGTATGTGTGTGTGTGTGTGTGTGTTTACTACATTCATGACTTTATTGCAATCTGCAATAAAAACACAAGTGTCTCTCATCTCTACTCTCAGTGTGTAGTTTTGCGTCTTGTCCATATTCAAATGATGGTGTGTGTGTGTGTGTGTGTGTGTGTGTGTGTGTGTGTACTGGATTGATTCAAAAGATCTAAAGGAGTTTGAAGAGGTTTACAAGAATTGTTTGCTTTTGCAAGAGATGTATATTGTTTTGCTGGTTTGGTGTAAGATTTGTGATTGGTGTGTAGAGTTTTGTAAAAAATAGCCAATAGTTTCAAAGATTGTGCCAAAGCAATCAGAAAAAAATTATAATACAAATACAAGCTCTATTTGTCCACCAACCCCTTGTAAAATATGAACAATTCAGCAAGCAGCAATAGTACATTATAAGCTAACAGACAACAAAGCAACTTGATGTCTCCATACATGTCTGGACTCACTACACAAACAGAGCTGCAAAAGTTAATCACATAATCAATTAGTTGCTAACTATTAAACTAATAGCAAAATATTTTGATAATCGATTAATCATTTGAGTCAGTTTTAAGAAAAACAATTTCCAAATTCTCTGATTCCAGCCTCTCAAATGTTAATATTTTCTGGTTTCTTTAGTCGTCTGTGACAGTAAACCAAATATCTTTGGGTTGTGGACTGTTGGTTGGGACAAAACAAGACATTTGAGGATGTCAACTTGGGCAGTGGGAAATTGCGATCAATATTTTTCACCATTTTCTGACATTTCATGCACCAAACAAGTCATCGATTAATCGAGAAACTAATCCACAGATTAATTGGGGATGAAAATAATGGTTAGTTGCAGCTCTAAGCACAAACACTGCCTGCTAAATTATCTAATTACCCTAATGCCTTCTGGAGATGGGTGGTGTTAGTTGCATATTTATTGATTCAGTGGTAATAATGTGTGAATAGGAATGAAGGAGCATGCAGTCTAAATACTGAGGATGGATGCCCCATGTGAGAGCGACCTCACTGATGTGTGTGTGTGTGTGTGTGTGTGTGTGTGTGTGTGTGTGTGTCCGTGTGTGTCCGTGTGTGTCCGTGTGTGGACATTTTTTTCCATGATTACAATGGACAGAGAGACATGCTCATGTTTTGGGAAGACTCCCTGCTTGATCTTTATGAGGACAGCATTTTCATGACATGACACTGACCTGGCTTAGATGATGCTGCTCCCATTTGAACCTGTTCGCAAACATGTTAACAGGGGCTCACACACTACAAGGTAATAAAATACAGACCCATGAAACTAGTGAATCAGTAACATCATCAATAATATAAATGAATCTCAGTGATGATATGTAGAAACACACATACATGTGTGTTCGAGATTGAGGAAGAGAGATTCTGTTCAAATTTCATCCCTTTGCATTGAATCAATTCTCATTAAATGAAACAGAAGTAGAGTGATATGGACTGACTGCAGTACAGCACTGTGTTATTTTTTTAGTGAGAAATTTAGTCTTCCTCTGTGTCCTTGGGCAAACAGCAACAGCAGATTGTTCGAAATAGCCAACAGAGGAAGCGTTGGATTCTTGTCCTGATCCTTGTCTTGGCCTGTTTGACCTCTGAGAATTCAAAGAGCAAACAGCAAAGTCAGTGCCTGAACTCTTTTTGATGGAAGTAACCATCAGCTACAGAGTGAACAGGCCTGCTAACTCAAGTCAGAGAGAAGAACTCCTATCTGATGCGGTGTCAGAGGAGAGTTTAAGCTCCTTGTTGTCAGCTGGGCAGGGGGTCAAGTCCTCCTGCCCTGCAGCTTCAGCAGGGAGGCTCAGAGGCTCCAGAGGAGCTGGAGCACCAGAGGGCTCCATCTCTGCGATGCATGTTGTGTCCTCCTCCAGGGCAGGCTCCTGGCTTAAACCTCCATCATGGGAGGAATCATCTAGTTCCACCAACAAAAGAAGACCAGCCGTTTTAATTTTTGGAAAATTAAACTGAGATTTTCTTTTTTTACTTTACAATGTCTCATGCTGTTACTCTATGATTCATGTGAGCAGGTCTTCCTACTTCTGTGGTAATCAGCACATCAGATGTTTCTGCATGCTTTGGGGGTTCAAGCAATGTAGGAATTTCCCGAAATGCAGTAGCAGTGAGGCTCTTCAGCACCTTTGAGCTGAAGCTGTGTAGCTCCTGCACCAGAACATCAGGGATGTACACTATATACTACTTCTACAAACATTTGTGAAAGAATGGGTCGCTCTCAGGAGCTCAGTGAATTCCAGCGTGGTACCGTGATAGGATGCCACCTGTGTAATAAGTCCAGTCATGAAATTTCCTCACTACTAAATATTCCACTATCAACTGTTAGTGGTACTATAACAAAGTGGAAGCGATTGGGAACGACAGCAATGAAGCCAAGAAGTGGTAGGCCACTTAAAATCACAGAGTGGGGTCAGCGGATGCTGAGGCACATAGTGTGCAGAGGTCGCCAACTTTCTGCAGAGTCAATAGCTACAGACCTCCAAACTTCATGTGATCTTCAGATTAGCTCAAGAACAGTGTGTAGAGAGCTTCATGGAATGGGTTTCCATGGCCGAGCAGCTGCATCCAAGCCTTACATCACCAAACGCAATGCAAAGCATTGGATGCAGCGGTGTAAAGTACGCTGCCACTGGACTCTAGAGCAGTGGAGACGCTTCTCTGTCTGGCAATCTGATGGACGTGTCTGAGTTTGGCAGTTGCCAGGAGAACGGTACTTGTCTGACTGCATTGTGCCAAGTGTAAAGTTTGGTGGAAGGGGGATTGTAGTGTGGGGTTGTTTTTCGGGAGTTGGGCTCAGCCCCTTAGTTCCAGTGAGAGAAACTCTTAATGCTTCAGCTCACCAAGACATTTTGAACAATTTCATGCTCCCAACTTTGTGGGAACAGTTTGGAGATGGCCCCTTCCTGTTCCAACATGACTGTGCATCAGTGCACAAAGCAAGGTCCATTAAGACATGGATGAGCGAGTTTGGCGTGGAAGAACTTGACTGGCCTGCACAGAGTCCTGACCTCAACCCGATAGAACACCTCTGGGATGAATTAGAGCGGAGACTGCGAGCCAGGCCTTCTCGTCCAACATCAGTGTCTCACAAATGCACTTCTGGAAGAATGGTCAGAAATTCCCATAAACACACTCCTAAACCCTGTGGAAAGCCTTTCTAGAAGAGTTGAAGCTGTTATAGCAGCAAAGAGTTGGCTGATATCATATTAAATCCTATGGTTTAAGAAGTCACTCACATTCATATGTGTGTGTAGGCAGATGAACGAATACTTTTGGCAATATAGTTTACCTAGAGATTATGGGAGCAGAAAGCTTGAGGAGGGAGGGGTCCAAATTATCCTCACCAGTTGGTTTCCTTGAGTCAGTGGCTAGATGGGAAGGAGGGGATGGAGGCCAAACTGAAGGGCATAGTTTACTGTGTGTACATAATTATTCATTTTAATGTTAGAACCATTGTTCTTAATAAATATATTTGCAGAATTGGCTAATCTCATACACTTGTCTGGTGGCTGGCAGCAGCAAAATGTTGGTTAAAAGCTGTAAATGTTTAATTTCCCTCTGTCAGTGTGAAAAAAAAAAAATCTTGTTCACTGCAATTTCTCTTGACAGTAATCCCAGTTTTAAATTTGGGAAATCGAGTATCTCTGATACATACTATTGGGCAATGATTACTTATATCTAAAGGAAGCACACCTCGAAAAGAATAAATACTTATGAAGAGAATACTTATGTGGATGATTTGTCATCGGTTAAGGCTGATTTAGTAAGGTCCTTAAAATCTGTAGGATCAGAGATCAGTTGAGTAAGTCCAATATCAACACAGATACATTTTAAAGTGTGTGAATCTGAGGTCAACCAATTAAAGTTGAGATCTCCCATAAAAGTCACTTCTGAGGTCATGAAAGGAGTTAATTTCTCAAAAATATCAGCAACCGCCTGTAATGGGGTGGACAGTGAGCGATATATACCAGCAATCGTAAAAAGAGCATTGTGACTTAATTGTATACTCAATAGTTTATATCGTTTTGGAATCGACATATTAGCTAAGTTGGATGCTTTGATGTCATTTCTGCTACACCTCTGCCCTTAGTAAGCCCATCATATCTGAATAAACTGTACAGATGTTAATGTAATCCATCTTTTTTTTTGTTTAGTTTTTATAATGCTAGCTACTAGCTACAAATGCTGATATGCATCAGTCCAAGTGCCTTTCTTTTCTTGAATTCTGAATTCAGGGAAGGGGGTGAATTATCTAATAAGGAAGGTCTACAAATTGTAAGTACGTTGATCGAGGTGAGACTGTTGATAGAAACACCAAGTGGTCTGTATAAATTTCCATAAGCACTGTGATACACAGTGCCAAAGGGCATAACAGGATTTTTTTTAATCATTTTTTTTCTGCGACTACCTGTCGTTAATCCTGACAGGGATGTTAAAAATGTTGTTAGATAGTCTAAGTCCTAGAGACAGTGTATCTGTGTACATATATGGTGGAACCACTGTGGTAAGGACTAGGACCGGGGAGCATCAATCACTGGGCATGTTGTGATAATGTGATGAGCCTGCCTGGTATGGTCATCGTGAGACAGAGCCTGAGGTTGAGTCCTCCGTCATTGGACATCAGCTTATCCAAAAGGATAGGCGAATGCTAGTGACCAGGCAGAGGATCTTGGTGATCTTGATGAGCTAGGAGGGAAGGCCCCATCCAGAGCCACCAGCCCAGTAGAAGCATGTCGTGATGTAGAGAGAACTGCAGCTGCATGTTGTGTGGCAGATGTGCGGTGAAATTTGCTGGAGGCCAAAACTGGATTTTTATCAGGGGATGAAATGCGTAAGAGGGGGGGAAAGGACAGTTGTACCCTCTTTTTGTGTTCGGCAACCACAACCCAAGGCTGATGTAGTGGCTCCAAATGTGATGGAGTAGAGCTGATCGGGCTTTGGGTTTAGCCCCAAGCTGGAGCCAGAGGTCCTCAGGGATGACAAGTGGCGGAGGAATAGCTGCAGCTGGAGCAGTAGCAGTGGGCAGAGTAGAAGCTGCAGCTTCAGCCAGCTCTTCAGCACTTGTGGCTTGAACACAGCCAAATACATCATGTCCAAGTCCCTCTCAGCCTCCTGGATTTTGTTGAGTGTGGAAATCCCATGCTCCAATGCAGTGATCTTCTCGCTGAAACAGACACTGCTCTCACAGCCAAATGCATCAGTGTGGATGTAGCCTGAGGTTATCAAGTCTCTTCCTGTCACAGATGTTTTGTTGAATTCAGACCATTACACTTCCAGAAGACCAAAAACAATTTCTCAACACCAAATACAGCTAAGTCACATTCTCTGCCTTGGACTCACACTCACAGTGCCAAAATTTTAAACACTTCTCAAAAAAATCATCTTCAACAAAAAATTATGCAACAAAAACTTTGCAAGTCAGGTCAACAGTGATACTGTGTCCATCTCTGTTAGATTTGTATCCATTTGTGTGGGACAGAAAACTACAGTCAAACTGAACTTGTCATCCTCCATTTAGCTAATGGCCGAAAGTTATTTTGTTTAGACCAGATTCTGACGCTATGTAAAAGGACTTTTAAAACAAAGAATCCAATGTACACTGAAGGATCAGTGTACCTTAGTCATCCATAGTCTCATATTTAGTGGAAAAAAAATCTGCCCATGGGATAAAATAATCCCACTTGCAATCCAATACTAACTGCTCTCAGAAAAATTCATGAAATTTAAACAAGTGGGATTACTTCATCCCACCAGCAGATTTTTTTCAGTTGTTGACTGAATATGAAAATGACTTGTAGAGATGGATTGGACTTGGTTGTAGTGAATTATTTCTCAACTCACTATTGATTCTGACAACATCCTAAAGGGACAGCTAATTCAGTTGCCTTGTGAATAAATATAAGATTAACACATGCTGCTACCAAAATAGGCTATAGTGTGTCAACTAGTATGTTACACAAGGTACTAAGTATCAAATTACCAAATCAAAGTCATTTCAACAATGAAAAAAGAAAACTCAATGTACAAGCAGCTGTGCTGCCAGCAAACCAGGATGACCATGTCACTATCAAATATTCTGCCAGATAGCATGCTGTAAATAAAAACTAACGGCACAACATATTAATAAGTACAAAAGGAAAATATGCCACTAATGAAGTCATACAACATTTAACGGCACATACACTTGTAGCTTCACATTTAAGTCTGTGGGATCCCTTCTTTGCCACATAAACTGACTGGCCCATTGCAGATTCACACGTCCTTCACTGTCTGCTTTAAGCTTCACCGACAGATCCCTGCAAATTAGTTGGAGATCCTAGGGTTACATTACGTTATTTTACATTATGTTATATCAAGCCAACATGGCCGTTTTTTAAAGTATCAGGTACCATACAGACATGTCATTCACTGTAGCTATGATGAACATTCACATGTGCACAGCCACATAAAAGCAGTCTGCAAAAGCTCCCAAATTTTTACTTTCTTTTCACGTTATTTTTTTCATATAATTGCTCATTTTTCTTGTAATGAATGAAGTCCTCATGTGAAGGCAGTAATGCATACCAGAGCCTCCCTGCTCATCTATTTCCTGAAAATAATGGGTGGGTCTTATATAAGTAATGACATCCCATTATTTTTACTCAGATCAAGGATATAATGAGTCTTGTCTTGGTTTTAGTGGAGAGTTTTAGTGTCCTGTGATGGTGTAAATGCTGTTTGAAGTTCAAAATGTCATATGTCAGTAAAACCCTGCACAGGGTTCAGTTGAACACACACACAGTAACAGACAGACACACACTGGTGATCGTATTCATTGCTATTGATTTCTTCTTTTAGTTTTTTCCAAACTCCAAGTCCAAAAAGTTCCGTATTACAACACATTTATAGCTCCCTTCATCAATTGCCCATCTAGGCTTTCCAAATATCTGTTGATTTTTGGATATCTGTAATGGATCAAATACTTTTCTCCAATGAAAGCTCAATAATTACTGCTGCAGAAGGAGGTGCTGAGGCGGTGTGGCATGGACTGGATTGATTCTACTTTCCTGCTTGAGTAAACTAAAACTTGTTTGCCTCTCTTATCATGAAAAGATTTTATCATTGATCCAAGTTGCAATGAAAATTTAGTTGAAAGTTGTGTAAAGGTATGACACCATAAACAATGCCTGAGCAGTATCATCTGAATACATCTGAGAACCTAGATCCTCCGCAGGGAACTGTGCACATCGACAAGTTTTGCAGTGAGTGACATAAATGTGTTACTGCTAAAGAGTGACTGGAGCTAATTGTGTTGCATGAGGAGCTGGGTCATGAAGAGCAGCATTTCTCTCGGCCTAGTTTGACATTACAGATCAGGACCTTTAAGTATCTGAACTCCCTGGAGTCTGGATCACATTGGAGGGATTCACTTTACGAATCTCTCTCAGACCACTGACACTCTCTGTGAGAGGAATGATAGAGCTACGAACCTCCCGCATATACTGTACTGTCTGATTTATGTGTCAGCTCCATGACAAAATCAAGACTACACCAGTGCCTTCACTTGCATACACCAGAGAGTAATCTGGATACAAGACTAAAGGGCAACCCCACTACTGCATAATGCATAATGATAGAGATGAAAACATGGTGAACTGTATTATTTTTGTTTTAAAATACTAAAATGAAGTGGAATACACATATTGTATTCACAACTTTAGAACTCATAAGTATGAGCTGATGAGGAGCACTTGAGGGCAACAAATACTCTGTGATAGGAAAAATCTAGGAAAACTGAGGTACATATTCAGCCTCATAGTGTAATTATTTGGTCTTGACACTTGGATTACACTTGAAGTAATTGCATGGTATTTTTTTCTCTCTTTGTGGAACTCTAAAGAAGCAATCTCCAATCACTCCAAATGTTTTGTAGAAGTTTCAGCCAGCTAACCTGCTGTGTGTTATACTGACATGCAAACCTTTCATTTTAGGGTTAATTATTAGGCATCTAAATCAACTTTATTGGAGGTTAGGGTTGAGGTTGTGAATATGCTTAGGCTTAGGCAAAGCAATTTGATTAAGGCTAGGGAAAGGCTTTGGTCATGATTAAATACAAGCTTTGCTTGCTAAAACATAAAAACACACTAAATCTTCTTGGTATGACTTGGGGGTTGAGCATGGGTCATTGGCAAATGTTTCTGCCCATCCATGTTGTGTGGCTGAATAGACTGGTTGCCATTGTTTGTATGCTGTTTAACATATGATGAAAAAGAGAGGAAACTTTTGTGAGTGAAATAAATAAGTGGTTGAAATGGAGTGAGAGGAAATGATCACATGATGTGGTGACATCACACTGCTCCTAAAGTTTCTTTTGAAGCAAATTGAGGCCTGCTGAAGCACAGTACCTTACATTAAGAGCTGTTTTTACCTGTATCTTTTCAGAGATTCTCTGTGCTCTTGCTCAGCAGCAGCTGCTCTAAATTAATACAGTTATGTGACTCATCAGTACTGAACAGCATACAGTTAAAAGTTGGGCTCCAGGCTCCAGAGCTATACAGGAAATTGAGATATCTTGGTGCAACAATTGACAAAGGCTACCTACATTCCATACTTTGAAATCAGTGACAGTTATTTTGGTTTACCTGACTGACTCTATAAAGGTTCCATGAAGTGGAGCACAGTGGATGAGGACAGAGCAGTGAGAGTGAAGCAGAGGAGACACAACCTATAGCAGCAAGCCTGATGGGCCAAAGTGTTTTGAATCCAAAAAGGGCATTTGTTTGTTTTTCAGCAGTACTTTGCGGATGGCTCAGATGCCCTGTATAATTAAATTGGAGTCTGATTTTTAGTGGCAAGTTTGTTGAATAGAAACTCATTAATCAGCAAAATCATTCCATTTCCCGATAAACACCATAAAGATGTGAGAAAGACAGCCTACATTAAAAAATACCAAAGCTATCTGGTTGGATTGTGGCTTTGCCCCCAATGCTGTTGCAGACTTCAAAACCATGCATTTGCTGCAGGACACGGACAGGTATAAGTGATTTATTTATTCAGTGAGTGGGCAAGTCACTTAATGAATCAGTTCTGTGCATTGGACACTTGACTCCACTTCTACTTTTTACATGAGACTTTGCATGGCTAAACGTGCTATTAGGATTCACTATGGTTGGACCATCAAAAAGGATCAAACAAGCTGAAAGACTCTGCCCTCCCATTTTTGTTCTTTGACTTTCTCACATAAATAAAATATTTCCTGACCACAGACCTGAGCCAGACCATTCTTAATGCATCGTAACAAGTCAAAAATACATTACCATTCATGGGGGGAAAATCTATTTCCTCTCATCCTGCAAAATAAAATGTCCAGTTTGACATCGGACACTCAAACAGAGCTTGAAGGTCAGACTGGAGAATTAGAGGGGGGCCATTAAAAGCAGAGCGCGTGATGAATGGTTGGTGCGGTGGCGGTCTGGCCCTGCCATAACATTTAGTACAAGAAATCAATTAAATAGGACCCCGTGTGGTTTTAAAGCGCAATTATAGTTTGGGCAGAAGTTAGCATGCGTCTCCGCAGACTAATAACAAAGGCTGATTGTTTTAGGGGCTTGGAGTCCTGGCAGAGGAGACGTGTGAATAATTGAAAACGGCAAGACACATCTTCGAAGCGGCCAGCAGGGACGACTCTTGCCACCATCACAATCACGTCATTCAAGGGAAAGCGTTGTCTCCCGCATGACTGCTGGGCTCAAATGGAGCACTGCAGATGATTAATATATATGACAGCACCCTGTTCTGAATGGTGACAACTCTCAATAGGCGTGTGTGTGTATATGTGTATGCATGGATGTGTGCACACATTGGACTTTTGTAGGAGCATGACTGTGCATTTTTGTGTGTGTGGCTATGGAAGTGTGTTCGCAAATGTTCATTAAGTGTTTTAATAGAGGACTTTCAGGTGATGCAGTCCACGCTCTAGCAGCCATATTGGAGCTTTTGTAGTTGTGAACATTTAATTGCTTTAGTAAAAACCATTAAACACCAGATCAGAGAGACTGATCAATCTATTGATCATACTGATAAATCTCTCTGTTCGAACCGCCTGCAGTTGTGCAGCAGTTGAAGCAGCCTTGCGCAAATTAAACTTTCTTTCCCCTCCTCCATTTTTTTTCCCCGAGCACTTCACAGCTCTACATCGTGTATGAGCAGCATAGTGACAATACAAAAAAGCATATAATTTCTGTGCCATTCCTGACAGGGAGTTGATCAGTTTGACTTTCAGTTTGTTGCATCTACCTGCACATCCAAACTGTAGCCTAACTGGTAGCTGATAATGCAAAACCAAACCAGTATTTCCCTTAGCTCCTGTCCAGTTAATTTCTTGTACTTGTGTTGGATTTCTGTGTTGTCAGAGCCACCCTCCACTCCACTGAGCTGATCGTTTGTCAAGCTTCTCATCAACGCTGCGTCTCTCACCAAAACAGATTAATTTGTTGATAATAGCTCTGTCCTTGAGGCCTCCACTGTCTTTTTGAAGTATGACATAGAACTTGCTTAGGCTCTAGCCTGTCTACATCACTCAGTCTCCCACTGGTCTCATTTGTCTTTGGCTCTTCTGACCATCTTGGCCCTCATGTTCCTGTTAGCTACGCAGTGAGCTGCTTTTTAAAAGTAATTTCACTTGGTATAATAGAATGAAAAACAATATAACAGGACCAAACTAAATATAATTTGTGAAAATAAAGGCTTTTACTGACAATGCTGTTGTGAATTTGTTGAGCACTTTGGAAGAAACCTTTCAGAAAGTAAGCAACGACAGTAAGACAGTAAGCAGGTGTCTAAAAAGGAGCTTTATCAAAGTCATAACACTTAAAGGGGACAAAGTAAGAATTTTACTGCTTTATGGTACAAAATGACATATGCGGATTGATTGCATTATTGATCTGTATTAAATCATTTTTAGAAAACAAAAAGCTAAAAAAAAAAGAGATTAAAAGGAAATGTACCTCTATTACTAAGGTTAAGTTGAAACAATGAACAATGAAACAATGCTAATATACATTTAAGAATGTGTAACTGTCTTTTGATTTAAAAAAAAAAAGTTTATAAGCTATTTTTGAGAGGTACAAATGTGAAAGTGATTTTTTAAAATTCACATTCACATTTGTGATGTGGAAAGTAGCTTAAATTAACAAAAATGTAGGTCATGCATATATAAACATTGTGCCTATATATGCATGCCCTGTGCCTTTTCAGTACTTAACTCTCACTCTTTATTGCTTTTTTTTACAGTATACTGTCTAGACTGTTTATACTTATTGTATAATAGATTGTATATTGCATATACTGTTTATCTTTATTATATTGTGTGAAAAAATAAAACTACTACTACTACTAAAAATGTAGCTCTTGCTGTTTCAGCTGAGATTTCTATCTTTCAAAACTCACTGTCCAGCCCAAACTCTGTTTTTGAACAAAAACTCCACATCTACTGGAGGTTCAGCTACAATGGCCAGAAAGCCTCATCCTGCAGCCAGAAAACCAAATGATAAAGCACTGCTATTAAGTTCAAGTTCAAGCTCAAGTTAATTTAAAGGCCAACATCACAGTTTACTGTTTAGTCTCAGAGGGCTTTAAATGCCCACACGTTTTCAACACGCAGGAGGACACCCCCTGATTTAATCTTCATAGCAGGAAAGACAAAAATCCCCCAGAAACCCAGCTGTAAGAAGGAAAACATTGAAGAATTGATTATTATCCTAGTCTGACACACTGGATATACACTGGGTATAAGTTCAGTCGCCACAGATAGCAAAAGGGGAGGCCCTTTTGCTATCTGTGTGTTACTGTTTTTCAAAAGCTTTGTTGCTACATGAAACAACGCTGGCCTTTGAGCTATGTACAAATGTGCTGTTCCATTCCACCGCACAAGAGCTTCTGTGATATCAGTTTAATGACTTTCTTCAAGCGCTACATACAGCTACTAAATGATCTGTGGTTGTAACGAATCCAGACAGCACCAAAACCCCCCCAAAACTACTGCAAGGACGGCGTTGCTGCATCCGGGACTTAGCACTGCCCAACATGCTTGCGATTGGTTTAGAGATATACAAACAGGCCAGGGCGTTTTTCCCCCTGTAGCAGAGTAATAATGGGTTAAGCCAGACCTTTTTTTAGCACTGGCACAGTGCTAACAAGATAGGTCTGGCTATGCGAGACTATTATTATCCCAGTACTTAGCATGATGATATATTACCTCATCACTTGATGTTTCCACTGGGTCTCTGCTCTAATTAGCTAGCTTGCCACCATAGCTAAAGGGGACGAGGGGGTGCTGTGGTGTGCGTGTGTTGCTTAAGGTCCTAGGTGCCCTTTAAGGACACTTTTTACAGCTTCTTGATTATTATTGCAATAATCAAGCCTCTCCATTGGATCACTGTAGTGCTCATCTTTGCATGTTCCCTTGATTCATAAGCACATAATGTACGTATTTCACCACAAGGGTCAGATCGCAGTATTAACCACTAGTAGCTTACCCTCAAGCACTGCTGCCTGATGTGAGGAAGGATAGTAATGCTGATCATGTGGGTTGAATGCCATTTTAGAGGCATTGCCACCCTGCCAAGACAATTTTGATTGAAAAAAAACAGTGAGTAAACTGGACAGACTGGCCCTTTAAAGTGATCAGCCTCAAGGTATGGTGTACCCACAGGGAGCCAAATCTCAGCAATGTTCTGCGTTTGATCACTGCAGTACCCTGTAGACTCTATGAATCTCTTTCATCACATGACCTCAAAGCCACGGATCAAATGCGAGCATGGCCCAGTGTAAGCATTGATCATCACCTCCATTGATCAGGTATCTGCACATGCACTGGCAGAAGGAGAGCTTTTCAATAGCTACAGAGTGTTTCATGGGCATTTAGACATGAACAATATACAAAATGATGACAACTTCAATCCACATTCTGTGATCAAAGACATGCTGATGTTCTGTGTACTCTGTCTCTACAGAACATTTCACACACGTTTCAACATGGAAAATACATAAAATGCTGACAGCTGTGAATGCAACACCTTGAGAACTTACCGATTCATCCAGAGAGGTTCTTTCCTTTGCACTCCTGTGCTATTGTATTTTAAACTATGGACTAGTGTGTATTCCTGCAGTGATATGCTTACCCATCTATGATGCTGCATAGGTGCGTATTGCGATAAATATTAGACAGATGAAAGCCTTAAAGATGCTCCATGTAGCATTTTAACTTCAAGAAATTTCTATGATTACCATTAACAGATGTGACCATTGCTGACAATACTGGCAGCCTCTAAACTGTATTTTCCCTTTGGGAACAGCAGGTGGGATTTGTCAGGAGATCTGATGAATTGCTTTATGGCACAAAACAAGAAGAGGGTGCTGTCCTTTCAGGGCAAACTTTCAGATTTCCTGGCAGCTTGTGACAGATGGTGGAAGGAGTCACACATGGATGGAAAAATCACTTCCAACTTCCAAGATATTCATAGTCAAAGAGAAAACTTTGGACGAAAGAAGCTCTTTCCTCTTTGCGACAGGAAGCAACATGGTTTATGAGAAATGCAGTCTATTTTTTGAGAATGACTAATTTAAAAAACAAAACAAACAAAAAAAGAGACATCCCAAAGACATCACAGTGTATGCAAAGAAATTCTACATTTAGCCTATTTGAAGTCTACTATCTACATGGAAATGTCCTTTATTCTGAAACCCCAATCCACCCACCACAGGGTTGCAGGGGTTGCTCAGCTGGGATACAAAACTCAGAAAAACACCAACAGTCACTGAACTTCAGCAACTCCAGAGTGTGTATTTCCTGTTCAGAGGGTGTTTGTTTTTGGGATAGCGGTCAATGGGACATTTTTTGCACTACTGAGATTTTGGAATAATGGGCTGTCAGACCAAGGGCATGGCGCAATTGAACGTGTAGAACTGGCAATAGCCTTTGGTTCAGAGCCAATCAGAGTATTTCCGGGTGGTTCCCATTGCCATGGCAGCTGTATAGGAACAGGAATGCATCTGTTCAATGCACCATTCTGTTATTGGACATTTGGATTAAACACATCTCTCACAGTGCAGAGATGCTTTTTGGTTTAATGTGGTGCTGGGCTGTTGCTTTGTTCTTTTGTTTTCACAGTCCTGCTGCACTCCTCTGCCACAATTTCACCCACACTGTTGACATCACCCTGCATCAGATGGGATCATGGATTTGTGCATGCTTGTGCACCTCACAGTATGTAATGCAACTTAGAGGTAATGTAGGCTGTAATGACTGTGATATTTCTAGGTCCAGACTATCAGGCTACCCAACAGAGCACAATAATTATATTATGTCTGCACATTACATGGCATTTTATTGTTTTGTTTTTTTTAATCTGATTTTAATGTTTGTGGCTCATGTCTTATTATTATTGCTGCCTCCTCTGTACCTTCTTTTTTGTTGCAGGGTGAATATTGTACATTTTCTTTTCTGTGTATTCTATGTGCATGACAAATACATTTCAGTTTGATTTTTTATTTATTTATTTATTTATTTTTATTGGAGGACCGGGTTAATGATTCTGTGGGTCATACACTGAGAAAAGTCTGACCATTGTCTACTTAAAAAAATTATGGCAACAAAGTGACATGTAATATAATTGAGTAGATTTTAAGTAGTACAACTTTGATTAAAAACTATTAATTAAAATTAAGTAAATTTAAACAAAACTATTTAACACAAAATAATGAAATAATGGGTTGAAATAATTTGGATTTACTAATAATATGGCAAATGTTGAGTAAACCCAAACAAATTTTACAGGGAAAACTAATTAAAATTTACTAGGTATCTGAAAAAAAGTAATTCATATGTACCAAATATCTGCAAAAAAGTAATTTTTTGCAGATATTAGATTAAAATTTACTAATTTCTTAGGTGGAATTAATTCATCTTTACTAATTATATGGATGATATTGACTTATATTTACTAATTTCATAGGTGAAATTGATCCCTTCTTTCTAAATATCTGGATAAGGATGACTGGGATACAATAAATAAAATAAGCTATATCAACTCATATCTAGGAAAAATGTTATTTATTTCAACACATTTGAAATGCAAT
>OMLB01062399.1:0-22744 GCA_900302555.1 Myripristis jacobus
CCATGCATTTTACATGTTTTTTTTTTTTTTGGAAAAGTAGTCCTGGGATGGGATGTTTTGTTAGTATGTTTTGTTCAGAACCTTATGGGAAATACTGGATAAATAAATAAAAACATCACTCAATCACTGAAGAAGAAGAAGAAGAAGAAGAAGAAGAAGAAGAAGAAGAAGAAGAAGAAGAAGAAGAAGAAGAAGAAGGGGAAGAAGAAGAAGAAGAAGAGGAGGAAGAAGAAGCAATTAAAAGAAACAAGAAAAAATAATTTAAATTAATATAAAACAAAAAATGTGTACTTATATTACATATGCATAGCATTTTTTGTTTGTTTAACCATTTCACAGGGTAAGTGCAGTAAGTGCAATCGCAGAATTTCTATCCATGTCCACTGGTGTATTGGTATTTTTCTAATAATTAAATATTAGCCTACCATATTTGAATTATAACCTGTTAGTTTCTTGATTTCTTATTTAAAGAAAAATAAGGTGCCAGCCTACCTGTTGAGGTCTCTTCAGGTTTGGCCGGCCATGCACAAATAAACTCAGTGACAGGACACCTCTGATGAAAACTGCAGGCAAAAAAAAAAAAAAAACTGCATTTGAAACATGTCAGATAAGTAACAGCATCTTATTTATCTGTATATAAATAACATTTCGCCCTCAGCAGCTCTAAACTGACAAATAGTTTCTTGTTAATTATCACTTAATTCTCAAATTGTCTGTGAGAAAATAAGGATAAGGTTTATTCAGAGATTGCACATGACAACACTAATAGGTGAGAAAATGAAAGCAGATGCATAGGTAATACTGTATATTTGGATCTTATATGGTTAATTACATCTTCATTTATGGTGAAATCCTCAAGTTCAAAATAAGGATGAATCATAAACTAGCTAGCTCCAGTTGTCCTGTGCATGAAACATTGACAGCAGTAGATATAGTTGGTATATTGGAACTTTATCACCCCTGCACCTTGAGCTGGAATGGATGAAATCCCTTGAATGAGCCTGAGGGCCTGAAAAACAATCTGGTCCTCAGAGGTGACAGACCATGGATAAATAATGTAAATACTAAGAGACAACCTTTTATTGAAGTTTTTGTGTGAGGAGACTCTGGATGATATGGCTACAACGAGCATCCCCATGTCTCTGGATAAAAGGCTGCTGCTATGCAGAGCGCGAACGGCCTCAGGTGACATCTGTCATTGATAGCGCATTCCAAATTGAGCATATAACCTTTCTGAAATGATAATCAATTGGGTGTGCTAAAGTCTTTTCAATACAGAGGCACAAAATCAAGAACGTGCCATTTCTTTAAACAGTGGCATATTCCCAGAGATGAGAATTATAAGGATATAGTCATATTCTCAGTTAACATCAGCTGATGCTCACGCTGTTTCAAAGTAGCTGTGCCACCAGTCTGCAGAGGCTATAGTCAATAAATCAACCCACTTTTTGTGAGGCCCCTCAGAAGATATTTTACATATTTTAGATTAACTCTTGTTCTTTCAAATACTGAAATGTATTGCTTCCAATTAGCCTGATAATGGAGAAGAATTTCCTTACTTAATGGCTGCACCGTTTGAATAAAAATGCTGATGTAACTTTTGTCCAATGTAAATCAGCGCCCACTAATAAGAATGCAGTGATATTGATTTTTTTTTTTAGGCTAATGTTATCATTGTTTTAAGTTTGCATACACAACAAGCTCACACAATGCAATGGCTATTACTGTATGAATAATAATGTGAGAAGTTTAAAAAAAAGTATATTTTGTGATGTTTTATTCACAGATGTTAAGTCAAAAATTGCATTGCTAACACAAGACTGGTCAAGGAGCAAGACCTTCAGTGAATATATTTTAATCCATAAGCAGTGTTGATTAATTCTTGTTATTTCCCAAATCACAAATGACTGCCTATATAATCATCGTCCCGCTTTGCAAGAAAAAAAAAAAAATCAGAGTGCAAACGAACCTCTACACAGCCTGCTCTCTGGGTTGCAGTGGTAACTGGTACCGGTAACTGGTAACACGACAGTGCTATATTAAAAACCATGGGTGCAATACCACGTCAAGCTGTGATAAATAGCATCTTAAATGAGCCAACTGTCCCCACTACCTCATCCCCAAGGACCATCAAATGTTGCCCAAAAATCTGGTTCATAGCTGTGTCACATGTGCAGTTGTACTTTGTTTGCAGCTACATCTTGCAACTATATATATTTTTTTTACACATTCACGTATACTGGCATACAGACACCCTTCACACATTTTGCACACATTAATGGTGGGAGAAAAATTATGGCAACAGCAGCAATCACCACTATCACCATGGTTACTAAACGGAAGTTAGAGCTGTAGACGTACATAGTAACTGTTATTTCGTGAGACAAATAGTGATTCACAATCGCAGACTGTATGTCACATTTGGGACGACACAGGATGTGTGCCTCTGCATTATAACAGGCCACTGACAAAGCATGCAAGGGAGGTGTGGCAGTTTCAACTGTGAATCATTTAATATGTGGGTTGAATTAAAACTGGCCTTCATGCTGAGCTTTCTAATCCAGTCCCAGTAAAAATTAAAAAAAAGAAAAAAAGAAAAAGAAATAAGGTGGGAAAAGCATTTTTAATTTTTTTTCTCACACCTCAACTTAACTAATTATGCCCTCAAACATAACAACAGAACCCAAAATAAAAATAACAATCATATCTGTACAATATGTAGCCAAATTATATTTACACCTGACGCTGAAATCCCCCTCTACACAACAAATTCGGATTTCTCCTTGCCTCCGTGCTGATGAGGCTGAGGAGACCACAGAACTAATTTTCTTTGGCTTTAAGAATCAATCTGCTGACCCCCAGCCAGATGCAAAATAGTCAGAGCCACCCCAAATATTTCAAACTCTAATTTTTGAGACTAATCCTGGAAATTGGATTCTGGAACAGACTCCTGTTAAATGAGATGGTAAGCTAAACAATCTCAGAATGGGAAACAGCAATAGCCAAAATGAGTTTGGCTTAATTGGCAAAAAAAAAAAAAAGAAAAAGAAAAAACCCCAAAAAAACAAAAAGGGTTGAGCCAAATAGGCCTAATGCATGAAGAACTGATGAATGGCGATGATGACAGTGTTGTGTAAGCTATTGTGGCAGTGAAATAATCTCCACTAGCCCTACACATGGTGCTTTATAAATATGTATTCTTTTGTTTTGCCATGTCTTTGTATTTATGCCTCTTGGCAGTGCTCTTCTGTTTCAGAGCTGTGTTTTCTTCAACTTTGACCTGGTTATAGGCAGACTGGATAAAGTCAGTAATCATGCCCACACATCATAAATTCACATACCATAAATGCCCAATGATTTGTGGTCTACTAATTTTTTTTTATTTTTTTTTGAGACATTAACAAGACAGCAAAAAAACCAAACCAAAACCACTTAATTGACAGGGCAAAAAAACAACAGCTATTTGTATTTTCGCAAAATTGTAATGAGGTATGTATGTGGAGTCAGTGGGAGTTTGAAGGGGAAATGTACAAGGTAACAGCTAAAGAAACCTAACACTGGTATTCTAAGTAGTTGCCTTATCTCAGCACACAGCAGAATAGTAAGTTACAGCCAAGCCACAGACACACAGTGGACAAGCTATTACTTGGGGGCAACACAAAAATGTGTTGACACTTTATCTGTGAAGTGCCTGTGTTGTATGTATAATTTCTTGCTTGGTGGTTTGTTAAAAATCGAACTAATGTTGCACACACTACACTTGAAACTGATTTGTAATGTGGTGGGTTAAGCAGATTTGGGTGGTTTGGACTGACAGGTGGGGCAGAGATCCTTGTACTGTTAGAAGGTTAAAGGCTCAATGCCAAATTAGCCACTAACCTTTTTTTCTTTCTGTCTTTTTGGACTCAAATGTCAACAACTTTGGATGGACCCCTGCACCATGAAATGATTCAGATCTGAGCATGAGGACAGCTTATAGGGCGTGGCTCAGGAGCTGGAACAGTCATCCGGTAATCAGAGGGCTCCTGGTTCGATCCCCGGCTCCTCCAGAGAGCAGGTCCAAGTGTCCTTGAGCAAGACACTGAACCTCTCATCGCTCCTGATTGACAGCATGGCAGCCTCTGCCATCAGTGTGTGAGTGTGTGTGTGCATGGGTGAATGTGAGGCATTAACATATAAAGTGCTTTGAGTGGTCGGTAGACTAGTAAAAGCGTATGGCATATTACCATTTATAGACATTAAGACATTAGTGAGAGTAAAAAATACATGACAAATTAATGAATGCTGCTAATAGCAAAGTAGGGCAGGACAGAAGAATTCAAATAATCTCCATTACTCTGCATAGCTTACAGTGAGAAAAGCTCTTTTTTGGATCGTTGGTGCAGATGCAAAAAATAACAGTAAAGCCTTTTCTGGGCCGACCTCTCCGTGTTGCCTGGTTCAGACTAAATGCAAGGCTCCAAAATTTAGAAAAAACATTAGAGCAAAGTTGCAGCAAAACTTTCTACACTTACTCTCTAAAACAGTGATGGGAAAACTTCAGGTTGCAAAGATGATATCATGAGCTTACAGTGCAAAATGCATGGTGAAAAAACACAAATTTCACCTCTGACTAAGATCTAGCCTAAAAAAACAGAAGACCAAGCTAAAAGACGATGTGTGATGAAAAGCCTTTCCTTTGAAGCCCAAACCCAAACCCAAAACTAAAACATTTTATGAGCTCAACTAATGGAGACACAGTGGAGTGTTATGTTGTCCTGCTGTTCTTAAGTACCAACACAGCATTTACCTTTGAATTCTGAAATAGCTGAGGATGTGGCTTCATTGTTATAAGCACCGTTACCATTATTGTTATTTATTATTCTGCTGTGTTGTGTCTTGCTCAGATCTATCCAACTCATGAAATTATCCTTGTAGCAGAATGAAAACAACAGATTTTGTCCTTGGTCCGTAAAATGTACTAAACATTAAGATAACTGCGCCTTCATGTAAATACGCTGTGTTACACTAATGCATGTTAATGAACTCTGTGGCTGAGCATACACAAATCTGAGATCAAGCAACCAGTTAACCCACAAATGTTTCCCCTTGTGTCTACAGGGCTGAAAAACACAATGTTTAGATTTAATTTAAGATAAGATGCATTTTACATATAAATGTATTAATTAATACATACTATAAATTAGGTCCACCAAGCTTGTAATTCATCTTCCTGATTAAATTTAATTATGACAGAAAATAGAGCACCTTAGTCAATTTGTCATTAACACTCAATATTGAGTGCAACACTAATAAGGAACTTGCTGTATCCGCTTGTATCAGGTCCCTTAATATTTAGTCTCATCATTAGAGGACAGCTGAACAATATGGCGAGTCAAATCAACATCTCTTTTCTTCTCTTTGCTTTTCCCGAGACATTCCCCGACAAAAGCTTCAAAAGACAAAGGTTCAAACAAGAGAGGACATACAATTCTACAGCAGTTTATTACCGCCAAAGATCCCATTCACACATCAGTTCTAGGAGTCACCTTCAATACTTCAAAAAAGACTCTAGTGAAAACTATGGTGTGCACAATTGAAAAAAAAAAAATAGCTCAAGGAATACTGAAGAATAGCAAATGAAGCACCCATACTGATAAATTGTCACACCAGTGAGTTCCTCTCTAAGTAATTATATTGGAACACTTATCGCTATATTGACTTGGTGAATAGGCATCCGGCTTAGTTGGGAGATACTACTGATTCCTATGAATACTTTTGAATGACTTTGTTCCATTTTCTCCTATTAGGCTGTTTTATCTCCTGTGATGCCCAGCCACATGTGGTCACTGGGTGCACAGGATCTCATTGTAATGGGAATATAATAAGAAGTAAAGATAATAAAAGATTTCTCAGGTGTATATATAGCCTCAAACTGGTGCTGATTTTACAGCTCAAGATTGGCAGTCACACTAAGTGTTTTATGCACTTCATTTGTCAGTGAAATAGATCACAAACACCCATGATAGTGTGAATGAGAATGAGCCTTCCTTACTGCAAACTAGCAATTATAACCCTATGGGCCTCTGGTCCGGCGATAATAAAAGGATGGCTACTTTTGAGCATGCTACATGTTACATTGAGTCCAGTGCCGGCTCTACCTATGTTGGCGCTCTAGACAAAATTACTCCCTTGCGCCCTTCCATGCCTATGAACTGTATCGTTCACGGTCTCCTACAGTGTTGAAGGGCTCTGTTACACCTGTGTGGACCACTTTTACTTCGAGACTGTTCTCTGACAATCAAAGGACTCCATACGACCTTTATACAGCAGCTTATTACGACCTATGTTTACATTTTAAAGTGAAGCAGTCCTGTAAATAACGACACTTCAGTGTAGTATTAAGAGAGAAAGTCTGTACCGGCAGGTTGTTGGGATGGTTCATGTGTCAATCAGTATGACTTTCACTCAGCCGGCCTGAGCTCATTTTTACGTAACTAACATGAGCTAACGAACATAAATGTTTCGCAGCCTTAACCTTGACCTACTTCTAGCCTTGGCCATTACGACAAACCTTTCCCTAACCTTATTGACTCTGATTGCACCTTTTTCAAGAGTCAAGGCTCAAAAAGATCATGTGTCTCCAGTGATTATCCTTTTTGCCAATTAAGGTAATGCCTGTGATGCTGTAAACAGTATATCACAGTTGTACTATGGTATACAAATAATTGCCAAACCACAATTGTCTTTCAGCGCCATCCGACAAAGAGGAACAAGTGAAATGAATTGTGTGGTACAAGAATGAGATAACTCTGATAACTCTGGGGAACTGGAGCTGGGTTACATAGAGGTTTAAATAGGTCAGTCCTTGCCACTTAAGGTTAGCTTTAATCTGTGAAAATTTGCTTTTTCATAAAATGGAGCATAACCCAAATCTTCACCATCAATCCAGAGTTATTTAAAGACCTTCATCGGGCTGGGGTTAGTATGCCTTTATCAGTATCTTCCATCTATATTGCGCTGGCTTATTAGAATTTCATAACCAAATCCTGATATTCTGCTTCATGAGACCATCAGAATATTATGTCAATGGCTCCAGGGACTATCAATTACACTGCGGTGTGTGTCCCGTTCTCAGATATAGAGGAAAGCGTGGTAGGAGCTAATTTTCTTTCCCTGGGGGCAAAGAGGCGAGCAATCCTTTACCGTCATTATAGAGCAGATGCAATGACGAACTCTTTGTCTTGGAGGCAAGTCATTTAACCTCCTCTTACCCCGGCCCTGCAGTTTGTCACCGCACAGCCATGCCACGGCGGTACCAGAGCAGGGCTAGAGCCATGAATGTCATGTGAAAGTCAACGGTGAGAAAGGAATTAAGATGGCACTTTGAGATGGATTTTCCACAATGGAGTTTGTGATTAGAGGGCATTACAAACTACAAGACCACTGGTGACTTAATCACGTAGAGGATAAAGATGATACCAATAAAGCCACATAGACTAGAATAAGAGATTATTGGACAAATTTCCAAAAAGAGATAAAAACCCAAGTGCATTGTCTTTGGGTGTATTTCGTTTTTTTTGTGTACAACTTCAAGCATAAATGAATTTGCATGATGTTGCTCTATTTGTGCACAAAAAAAAGACATTTAATGGACTAATTGTCAGTTTGCGAATGAACTCAGGTCTTTGTGGATGGGGCACAAAAACACAATGCTTTTGTTTGGTTTCTTGTCATCACTCAGCTGTGTTTGTTTGTGTGTGTGTGTGTGTGTGTGTATCTGTGTGTGAATGATAATACAGAACAGGCTTGTTACTGAGGAGTGTATCTGATTTACCGGGACCCGGATGTTTGTGTCTGTGTTTACATATCTAGATGTGTGTGTGTGGAGTTCAGGTCTGTAAATATCATCACCACCAGTTGAATTCCACCAAACATTGGCTGGTGAGCAAGAAAAACCCATATTAGCCTTCTGAGCTAGTTTCTTCAGAATACAAGTCATGATCAAACGATGCCAGCTCTGACTGACAGTAATACTGCAACGATTCTACCACAAATGGAGTTACTAATCTCAGGGGAAGCATGGACCCATGCGTATGTCAAAGCCTTATTTTTGATGATCATATTATAGAGTCAAATGAACCTAATCTCGCATATGACACACATGTCTTGCATCTATGAGGCTGAAAGCCCCCTGAGTATGCTGCGAAGCACCCGCACTCATCACAGACGCAAAGTGTCTTCTAGCTGCAAAGAAGTTCAGCCCGCATGAGTCCTCCTTGTCAGTCACCAGTGAGATCCAGTGCACTCCCAGTTTGACTGCCAGGCACAAATCATCCTGTAGAATGCAGAATCACATGAAGAAGAAGAAGAAGAGCAAGAAGAACAGGAACAAAAAGACTGAGAAGTCCTTGAGCGTTAAGTATCTATTGATCAGTGCACTGTCTCAGTACAGAATAATTATATCAAGAGAGGCACATTCATGTTATATAAATAGCAGTGGTATTTAATAGTGAAATAGATTCAACAGAGAAACAAATGAAACCTAGACACAGGCAACACACCTGTCTGTGTTTCATACTACATTAACTAAGCATTAAGTTTTACAGCAAGGAATTGGATCATAGCTCGTAATGCTCTCTAATATACTCCTTCTTAGAAATTAGTGTATTGCAGTAAAAATGTAACCTCAACATTTGTATAAAGAAACAAAGTTTACAGCATTGCTATACTTATATGTATATTGATAACATAATTATGACAGAACAATGACAAACAAATCAGCCTCTTATACTTACATGCATGACTGTTTCATTAACTTTTTGAGCAAACATCCTATTCTGTTTTTTGGTTTCTGTACATCCCTATCTGTATGACACTCTGCTTTTATATTTCTGACAGACCCTTAAAGTAAGAGATTTAACTGATAGCCTTTGTAGTTTGCAACTGGCAATCCTTTGATATGAATGAGCTGAGAAATTATACACATGGACATGCACACACACATATATCTGCATACCACTCACTTTAAAAATTGGTTGTGTGCTTCATATGTGTAAACAGAAAGAAGACTGCACTTATTATTCTGTTTACACTCAATGATATGAAGACATTTTGTCTGATATTTTCTAGTTTCATTTTAATGCGGTTCTGAAATGGATGCAGTTAAATTTAATGAAGTTTCACAGTTCACTCAGTATGTGCCTAAATGTGTTCTCCACACTTTCTCTGATGTGATATATTATTTCTATTAGTCTTGATTGCCTGCAGCACATTTCAGAAAGGATCCCAAAATGGTTCTTAGATTTTTTTTTTCAAAACCATGCTCAAAAATGTGCTTAGAGATTCTTATGACTAAAAACTTTAATTTTTTTTTTCATATTTCATACACACACTTTCCACTGGTTTTAAAACAAACAAACAAACAAAACAAACAAGTGATTCTTATCTGAGCTTTCAACTTTGGTTCATCTGTTTGATTTTAGAAAACAAAACACAAATAAAACACATATGCAGTGTCAGTCTAACATGCAGGCAATACCATTGTAATATGAGACATGCTGTATCTTATCAACAACACATGAATCCATACAGAAGTCCATCATCACTACTTCAAAATGCACAAAATGCACTGCTATAAGTGACTGTTGACTCAAAGTCATGTAATTATCACAATTTACGTATTTGGCTCCTTCAACATGGAAAATGTATTGTGCTAAAATTCACAAGTAAGAAGAAGTTCATCTATGTATGTATTTATTTATTTATTCAGTTCTGCATTGCACTGCATTATTGCGGAGTAACCCAAAAGTCCAAGTTTTTAACTTTGTATCAGCACAATCTTAAAAAAAAAAAAAAAAAAGTTGTGAACTGAACGCTGCGATGCAGATTGTATGTGAAGATTATGTTTCTCCACCATACACTGGGATTATGAAAACTGTTTGATTAGGTTTCAAAGCTTCTATCCATGGTGACCGTTGAGAGCAGGTCTCTTGTGAACGCCCACCCCAAGAAGCACAAGAACATGGTGCTCGCATTATAGGATATTCTTTTAATTCATGTGTAAACAAAATGCAAACATGCTCCAAATAATTATTCATATTACAAGCAGTTATTGTTTTCCCATTTTCATACTCAATTACAGTATGGCGTTAAGCCAGGGAGCTTTAAATGCTACTGAATTGTCCCATTAAACAAAGCAGCTTCTTGTGCTGCCGTCTCCCCCAGCTTGAGTATCAAGGTTATGTGTGTATATTTTTTCAGTTAGCATGCATGACACACACATGCATGGCACTCAACATGCTTGACTGATTCAGTGTGTAATGTCCCCTTCATACAACCCTTTGTGGTGGGGAAATATATTTCTCTCAGCTGTCATGCATGTAGTACGTATTTGCATTTTAAGACATCAGGCTCTATTTTTGTGACGGTTCACTGGCAATTGGTGGGGCTCCAGTGAAATAGCATTTAATTTTCTCCTGTTTTCTCCATTTCTTTTCATTCCTTGCCTGCACCTGTTAGGTACTTTGGTGTCTCGCTGTGAACTTGACTGCGCCTAAGTGGGAGGGGGTGCAGTGGGGTTTGCAAGGGTGTTGCCTGCCTTCTCAGACCACATCAAAAGCGTATGGCGCAAGGTGCACTGGACTATTTTTTCTTCTAACATGCATGTGACTGTGTGAATAATTCACATCAATTCAATCCACACATTTGGCAGATGCTTTCATCCAAAGCCACATACATACAATAATAATAATAATATAATGATGATCATCCAGAAATGATCAGCATGTGCCATTACACAGAATGGGTTTTGTAAAGGTGCCGACTTCCTCTGACTGATGGATGCCAAACCGACTGTGTTGCCACAAACATTTGCACCAAATATCTGAACTGAACCATTTCCTATATTCGCTATTCCTATGTGTTATCTCCCCAAATGTAATTTAAGGTGCTCTAGATTTTTGAAGAAAATTCTACCCTTCAGTTTCCTTGTGGGAAAATAAGAGGTGATTTGATTGATCATGACTAATGCCAGCCCTACCACACCCACTGATAATGTATTCCTCCTAACCAAGCCTTTTTCTGCAACACGAAATTACCAAAAATCAGTCAGTATACTCTGCCTGAGAGTGGGCTTGGCACCAGGTGCCATTGATTCACAAAGATAAAGCCTGTTTAGAAGCCAGACTCTTTTTTTATTTGGATTGTACACCTACTTATATGTAGGATAGAGTTCCATGCATCAACAACAAGCAATTATCAGTGAATGCGGTCAGTGAGAAAAGATGTGAGAGGATGAATCCATAAATCATTGTTATCACGGCTGGTGCTAGTATCAGCCCACTACAGTATGTGGGCTGCACTGATGTGTGGAACTCTGCATGCATGTGTAAAGAGGACTCCAGAATATGTTGTAATGACCATATACATGTGCATATTTTCCATCAGAGTAAGTGTGCTGTTATATGTGGGCATACACAGATTATTCTGTCATCATCAGACTATCTGGAAGAGAAGAAGTAAGGAGAGGAAAATAAGAGGGTGGGAGAGAGTGGAGAACTTATAAATTATGTGACTGAAACTGAATGTTGAATTATTTACCGTGGTAATGATGATGCAAGAGGGTGAGTTGGTAAACACCGTGGAGGAAAATACCCTTGCCACAGACCTCAGCCCACTCAACTCAAATCCTGAAGCACAGACAACTAGCAAGGGTTATCCATAAGAGTCAGGGAGAGGCCTGGGGCTGTACTTTAAAGAGAAACCAAGGTGTGTTCTGAAGCCATTCCAAACAGGCACGACTGTTTGATATGGTACAGTTTGAATGACTTTATTCGCTTCTCATCCTCTGGCCTTCTTTTCTTTCTTTTTTTTTCCAGCATAATCATAGAAATGAAAACATATGGCATTAATCACACTCAACTTCAAGTTTAATGGCGTGTGGCAGTATGGAGTTGGGAGGGCATATCATATTGTTCATACTGATATAATTTTTTTATATGGTACAAATTTGTCACATCATGATACTAGAGATAATTTTTGGGGTATTTCTCTTTATTTTGGGGTTGCAGGAATGGATGCGACTCAGAGTAAACCCCTGGGCGGCTGAAGTAAGTACTTAGACTTGATATGTGGTATGCACTCTTACAGGTGAACCGCCGGAGCGCCCCCCATATCATGATATTAACAATATTGTGCTGTGTTGACATATTGAAGCAAACTCATGGTGTTACAAACAGCAGTGACAGCAGCAACAAGCATTGATGAAAGTGACAGCAATGTTGGCGCCAGCTCCACTGTGGAGTTAGTGCAAACAACAATTAGGAAAGCCCAGTCGAAGCAGTTATCTGCAGCTGCCTCAACAGCTTGGATCAATGAAAGTGAACAATTTCTGCCATGCTATTTCACGTTCCTAGTGTGTGTTTGTTCGTGTGTACGTGCACCAGCGTGAAACTCCACCAGACTGAGCACAGGGCAGGCGCGGCATCGCCCACTGTCTGTCACTCTGATCACTCCAGCCATAAAGCTGAGTCTGTGCAGTTCAGTCGTCTCCTGGCAGGAAAGTAGAAGCCAGCAGCAGTCATGGTGTGCAGTTTGATCTCAGAAGTTGGGGAAAAAGCTCCCAGAAATGCAGCCATTCTGGGGGCGCCCCGGTGGCTCCCCTGGTAGAGGTCTGCAACCCATCCCAAGCCTGACAGGCCCCAAGGAAGAATGCTAGTCTCTTGTCTGATTGGGCTTTTTTTCACCTGTGGCATTGACATGACATGATGTGACATGCCTCATTTATTTATTTTTTTATCCATCACATTAATGCCCCTGAACACCTTAATAAATTAACTCCATCTGTGCTAGTCTGTCTCTTTGTGTGTTTGTGTCTGGGTGTGTCTGCATATGTTTATGGGATAGTGTCACGCTAGCACGAGTGTTTACAGTTTTAATCTTATTAAAAATTAAATTTGGGCTCTGATTGGGCTCAGGCCTCAAATTTCGTGGGACGTGTTGGGCTGGGTTGGCTAGAGCCTTTATATGGATGGGTACAGTTGGGCTGTATCACCTGGAGTATGTACTGCATATCAAGGCTAAGATCTTACCACAGCATCCTGGGTTCGGATCCGAGCCCAGGCCCTCTGCTGCATGTCATCCCCATTCTCTCCCCTGGCTTTCTTGTCTCTCTCTCCTATCACTGTAAAATAAAGCAGAGATGTCAAAAATATAATCTCAAAAGAAAAAACAAAAACAACAGCTGGTGCCTCAGTTTGAACTGGAGTAACAGGGTTTTTAACGAGTATTCGTCTGGCTTGGCTCAGCCTTCAACACATCCAGTTTGCTAACTAGCCAGTCTCAGAACCAATAAAACAAAACAAACAAACAAAAAAAAAACAATAGCTCAAGATAGTGAAGTTTCCATATAGTAAATCTGCCCAGGGAGAGGATGTGAGCAGGTTTTCCGTGAAGGAAGCTCACATTTATGGTTGTAACTATATGACATGAACTTACATTAGCGTGGGCTGTAACAGAAAAAAAAAGTCAACTGTCTGAGTATGAGGAAATCATATGACATTCATGTGTCATTTTGTTACATTGTTAGGAATATAATATACCCAGAAATATAGTGATATTAAGGTCATATGTTCCACCCCTAGTGGCAGTAACTTTTGATTGGAGGATTGTTGATTCAAATCCTCCAAGTGGCTGGGAAACTTTGGGTCTCTCCACTTCTGTCAAGGTGTCCTTGAAAAAAAAAAAAAAAACACCTTCACCTCCAACTGTTGTTGACTGAGCACTGGCCGCTGCCCACACAGAAAATAAATAAATAAATCTACAGCTTGCTAGATTTTTGATAATGCTAGTCAGGTGCTGTGCTTCTCATCAGTAAAAGCCAGTTCTCCATGGTTTTGATGTGGAAGCCCATTTTTATGCACATGCTTAAGTGTTTCTGACTGTGCTTTGGGGGAAGTGGAGCCCAGCAGGTCATATCTGGACTTATTCCAAAATGTGTGAGTCAGTGTCATCTGCTGAGTTTTGTTCTGCATATTTTATTACCTGTATCATAAAAGTTCCCCGGTGACATGCAGCATGTCTGTCAAAAACTGTGCATTAGTGAGGGTGTGAAACCTGACTGTTCCAACCTTAGGATAGAAAGGTTTTCTCTTTGTCAGGCTGCGTGCATCAACCTGCTGCAGGCTGAGGATTAATGGCTGCATTCCTGTTTGTTAATGATACTTTCAGTGTTCATCGAGGATTTTATATGATCATGCATATGACAGGTAGATCAGATTTGACTAATCTTATAATGAGAGCAATGTTTATTTTTTTTATTTGCTGCAATCTGACATTCCCTCAGAGACTGGCGTACTGTGCCCAGCATACTCCTTCCATTTACTAAACAGGAGAATGCCTCAGCTATTTTAATTTTCATCATATGGCAGTATGGATTATCAACACTTGCATATTTAAGTCCTTTTCATGCAACATGACAGTGATGTGCACCAGCTCTGAAAGGGGTAAAATACTTTAAAAGGGCAACTTCTGGATTGTCCAGGCAGCTCAGCTGAATAAAGCACCCACCATGTAAATGCAGTGACTTGGTTTTGAAATTAGCCTTCGTTGCTTGGTAACATCACCAGTCTCCCATCTTTACTGTCTCTTTCCACTGTGAACTGGCTAACAAGGCAGACATGCCATAAAATAATCTTTAAAGCTACGGGAAAATAAAAAGTGAAATTTCTATTCAGTCGTGTTGTTTTGTTACCTTTTGGGATTTAATAAAACTTGAAAAAAGAGACAGTGTTCCTATGTGGAGAAAGGCCTTGTCATGTAATTGGATGATTTTCCCCAGAGCCTCCATCTCAGATTTTCAGCAAGTTGGATTACTCTGGCACGAACACATGTAATAAGGCCCGGATATCAAATCAAAATCTCTTCCATCATTATGGTGAATACAGTAACAACTCTGCTGTCAGTCAACTGATGACTAGATGGCCAATTTACTCCTCCTGTTGCTCCTCCTGTTGTTGTGGTAGCTGCAGTTTTGGCATGGCTGTACAAATGTGACTAAGGTGCAACTTTACTGTTCTACAACCTTAGCTGATATTTTACAAGCTAATGTTATGATTAGTCCTACCTAAACTAATTAAACTAGTTATACTATATATTGTTACATAGCTATGGCAATATGTAACAAAAGTTAACAGTTAATATAAAATGAAAATTGGACCCTTTTGTAACATAAGTGTATAGACCATGTTTTTTTGTTTTTTTTTTTCATTCAAAACATCCTAATGGAGCACACTTGTTTCTTCAATGTCAAATCACTGCAAAATGTTTAGTAACCCCTTCTATCAAGAATATCTATGAGGAACTGCCTACATGTGATGTACTCAAATAAAGGATTTTGGGGGAAAAAAAAACAAAAAATAAAACAACAACTGAAAATCAGTGCTGACCCCAGCTGTCGCTAGATTTTAGGGTGCTTCAGCTACCTCTCCAAAAGCAGCCTCTTGATCCAATAAATAGCCTCTCTGGCCTTCCAAAGTTTGAAAGAATATTCAATTATGAAATCTGTGAGGTCAGAGAAAAATAAGCCTGTTCAATTCCAGTTCCTCAAGGTTTTTAAGAGACATTTCCCTCCACCCGCAAAATGCAAGGGGGCTCCTACACCATGACGCTTGACCGTGGAGAAATTCTTAAAACTCTGCATGCACAGATTAGGTAAAAGAGGGAACAAAAAAAGTTACTGCGGCCTTTAATGCTCACTTAAGACCAAAGTAAGCTTCTGCAGCCTGTGCACTCAGTTTTACCACAGGTTTAGTTTCTTCCTATACCTTCAGACACATTATAAGCTCCTGTCAGGTGATCAATAATAGTAATGCCTGCTTGGAAACTTTAGATTGTTTCTAGAGTGAAATGGGCAGGGGAGTACACCCACGCTGCCTCCTCCCTGTACACAGCTATGTAACATGAAAACCCCAAGCTCTAATTGCTACCAGAGGTGGGAGTAACAAAGTGCAAATATTTCGTCACTGTACTTAAGTAGACTTTTCAGGTATCTGTGCTTTTTATTTCTGACAACCTTTTAGCTTTACTCCCCACGCTTTAACACAAATGCCTCTGCTTTCTACTCCTCACATTTTCAAAACAGGCTTGTTACGTCAGTCTGAATGCATTCAAGGGGAATTATCGATTATTTAAATTTCGTATTGCACGCTTTCCTACCATCAAGACCAATTTCGACCTAAATGGACGGGACAAAAACACATAGAAAAGACAATCGCTTGGTGTATCCATCCGTGCATATCACGCACGACAGATGTAACAAGATGAAACAGACAAGAGAGGGGGGCCGCTGGGAAATGGCATCCAAGTGAATGTGATGTCCATGACAGGGAAGACTAGTAGAAACATGGGTGACAGTGAACTAACCAACACTGACGATGGAGCAGATTCAGAGCAGCAATTAACAGAAACAGCCGGATGTCGTATAAAGGGCTGTACAAATTCCCTTAACAGCCTGTACTTCTTATTTTTGCTCGAGTAAAGAACTTGAAGCAGTACATCTAATTTTATCAGTATTTTTTTTCTTTACACAAGCCACCTGTGATTGCTACTAATGCTACATGAATAATATCTAAACCTGACTGGTTAGTTGGAGAGAGTAACACAATGGGTGGTTATTCTGAGTGGTGTGTAGTATTTAATTTGAGAGTTTAAGCAGAATTATAGTCATAGTTGGTAGCACTATTAAACCCGAAGGGAAAACTTGACTGCCATTCGCAGCATGGCTCCGTGCTGCCTTCAAGGGACTGGGACGTCAGAGCATCATCTATAAAATTTCACCAACACGGCGTTTACTGTTTCAGCTCAGGAAAACTGACGCTCTCCTCCTTAGTACTTACCATGGAGGCAGTTAAGTTTCCTCCTCTTGAAAAGATTTTCTCCTGAGGTTAAATCGTGAATGCCATGTCACAAATGCACAAAAGGGATATTCCGCTGTAGGACGTCCTGTTAAAGCAGTTTACTGTCTCACATCCAGACACACACGGTTACAATCAGTGTGGGGGTAAACAAATGTTCTTATTCCAGACACCTGCGACTTGACAAGCTTCAGTCACACATGAAACCATCAGCCGGCTTGAGACGAAGCAGTTCCCACCGCTGCAAATTTCCTCTGCAACATGCTGTTCTGCACAGCCATATTTAATATTACTGGAGTAACAATATCCTAAAACTGTTTATGGTCAACTCACTCAAGCATTTAGCTCCGAAAGTTTCAAAACATTTTCATGGCTTGAGTATAGTAAGCAGGTAGATGCCATATTCTGTTCCCATGCCTACTGTTTATGTGGAGTTAGGGACGAAGCTTTCACTGTCAGTGGGGTCAGGGACTGGAGAAAACATTAATTGCATTAAGTTGTAATTACAAAGTAAGATGAGGACTTTTGTATAGTGCCAGTCTGGTTGTTGCCTAATTTTGTTTTATAAAAAATCCTATATCTGATGCCCCAGCTTGCCGATGAGGATGCTGTCTGAAAGTAATATTTAGATAGTGCCCAAATTTTGCTAAGGACGGCCAATTGAAACATTAAAAACTGAATCCACAACCAAATTATCTCAATAACATTGAATACCAGGGGTCGACTGGGATTAAAAAAATCGCCCTGGGTGTTATTTACCCAGACCAGTCAACGTCAACCAGCCCATGAATACTCCACCACCCCTACCCCATACAGTCATACATACAATCACACCAGCCGCTTATGAGCATAATGGATGGATACTATAGGCTACTGTAATACAGAGTTATTTTAAGAGCAAGTGATAGGTTTGTCATCAGCAGGCCACTAGTGTGAGGGTACCATGATGGATTCAGGCTGCTACATTGTGCAGTCAGTATTTCATGATGAATGTCTATATTAGAACAGGCTGCATAATCTATTTCAATGCTATTGCCAATTTGATCATTTTAACCTTGAAACTTGAAGGACTTACTCTTCAGGGATACTCCCCTGGGTGTTGCATGCAGGTCTAAAAACAATAAATAATTGCAAACATCAGTTACTGCCTGTACACATTTGTACTTCTAAAGTGCAGTTAAACAATAAATATAAAAAAAAAAACAAAAAAAAAAACTAAATAAATATATGAAATTCAACTAAAATAAAGCACTGTACATTGTTACCTGCTGCTAAGGTACAGATCATTACTCCTGGCCTGCGTATTGTTGGTCTATAAATAACTAAATACTATTTACATAAACAAGTGCAAACATCTACTGTGCATGTTTCTACTTCTTTATTGTTGGTCTATCAATAAATAATATTTAAATCAAAACCAGGTATTGGGAGCATTTATACTAGTGCTAGGTTGTTGGTGTCTGTGAACTTAAAGTAAAGAATAAAAAAAAGGTGGGGTACATGGATGGCGTTGGGTCAAGCTAAAAGGAAAAGAGGGTATAGAAAAAGGAGAAAAGAGAATATAAATAATTAATTATGGGTGGGCATTCTGGGTAATCTGAGTAATTAGAAAGTCAACTAATTAAATGGTAGAGAAATATGTCCTACCTCATTGGATTAAGAGTTTTCTCAGCAGTTCACTCTTGTGTGCAGCTCCGTCAATCACCATGTCAGTATCTAAGGCCATTAGGATGTGCTTCTCAGTGTCTATCAGCACAAAAAGCCTGTAGATGTCCTTGTGAGAGGTTGCACCTGAGTATGCGTTCTGCTCTTCAGTGTACCTCAAGGTAGAGGAACCACCATTTCAGTATTTGTTAACAACACAATGCACACGCCTTGCAGGATGAGCAGCTTTATTAATCACTTCCGCCTCCTCTTCCTCTCCATCAGGCTCAGCCTCCTCTGTCCTGGCTCTGTACTCCTCCAATGCTGATGTTTTGAGCCTCTCACACTGTGCAGCCAGATTCCTCAGCTCACATTGCAAACTGGCAACTGTTGCCCTACTGTCAAACTAAAGCACACATTTACTTAGCTCTAGAAGGGCTGTCTGAGGCAGATCACCAGCACTGACTTGGGCGAAGGCTCTGGTGTCCAAACGAGCTACGCCAGCTAATTGGGTGCCATGACTAAGAAAGTATTTGAGTGTACTTGCAGTGACTGTGTTGATTAGATTGTGGACTTCAGTGTCATAGGCACTGCATCATCTTTCATCATCTCATCATGACACATCTCGAGAGCCATGCCTTTCTCTTTTTTTTTGCCCTTTTCTGCAGCAGAGTGGCCTCCACCTCCAGCTCTGTCTCCTTGTCCTGTTCCTCTAGCTTGTTATTTGCCCACTGAACTAATCTGTCTGCAGCTGCTTTGATGAAGTCAAAGTCTCTTGACATGCCCTTCAATTCTCCTTGTGTAGCTGCAACCATTTGATGGGCAGAAGGGATGTCCATCTCAACTGACTACAAGTATTTGCACAGAGGCAATGTCTTCTTAAAAAATCTGGAGAAAGATTTGACTCGTCAGTATTTATTTACTACCTGAGCAGACCTTCTGTAAATCCTCTTGCCTCGACTGGTCTTCATGGTTACCTGGTCTGGGTTTCCAAAGAATCCAAAAACCAATCCACTTTCCTCAGCCTATTGGTATGTCTCTCCAACTGGTGAGACTGGCTTTCCATTTCCCAGACATTCATCCTCTGGTAGGACATGCAGCAAGAGGAGTGAAGAGTGACCCACTTGTTATGACAATTTCTGTTGTGTCAGCCAAGTCCACGTTCACAACATGTGCATAGCACCACACATGTACCTGATTTGAGGACTTGGGCACTTTAAGGACAACAGAATAGAAAAAAAACTTTTATACTGGCCTTGCACATTTACAGCTCTGTCTGTTGCATTACCAGTGCACTTGCTTATGTTCATTTTTAGCTTCCCCATTTTACTTTCTCTTTCAGCAATTGCACAACGTAGACTCCAGTAGATGCCTCATACTTTCTCTTGTCTCTCGTGTATGACATTGGTCACATATCTTAAAATGACAGAGCATTACTTTGAGAGGTTATGTCCTGAGTTGTGTCACTCTGGACAGAAAACATCTCAGCATCTCAGTTTCACCTGAAACTGACTTATTGTAATGACTGTGTTGTATTTTTTCAGAGAGGTGCATTAAGCCGACGTCATACTCTCCAAGTAGAATGATCATCTCCAAAAAATTATGATCAATACTGGTCTCATTTAAAATGTAGGTAGCCTCAGACTGACCCTGTTGCTAAGCCCTCATTTGCAAATGACTTTAAACTATGTCTACAATCTGCTCCAGCACCTGTCGTCGCTTGCAGACTTTGTCTCTGAGCTGACATCAGACTGTCACCTACCCAACCCTCTATATCTGCTTTGGAGGTATGCTGCTCAAGTATGCTTCAGCACAGCGGCACTCTTTTCACCCTCCTCTATACGTTGCTGGACATGTTTCCAATCTTCAAATCTGAAACCTTCGCTCTCAGTAGGCTTTGAAAATGTCATACAAACTGCACAATACAAAGTCTGATGTTTTTCACTGTATGTCAACCACTTTCGACTGGTGCCATCTGTCTAAAAGAAAGCTTCCCGCACCACAATTTTTTTTTTTTTTCAGATTTTTGCTGTGAATGGAAATGAAAAAAACATTTTCAAATTGTCTGACTTTGGGCGTGTAAAATAGTCAAAGCAGGGGCTGCCTTCCTCCTGGCTCTTCCTGACTCTTTCCTCTGCAGCTGCTGAACTGGGCCTAACCTGGACATGAATGAATAGATACAAATCAATAAAAGGTCAAACATACTAGGTCTGTCTTTGATCAAAAAAAAAAAAAAAGAAAGAAACTTTTTCTTCATATCATATTCCCAATATGTTTCAGTAATGATAGGCATGCTTGTTGTGTGCCTCAACCTGAAGAGGGCACCAACTAAGGGCACAGATCTCATTACAATATACTCTCGGTGGAGGCCAGAAACACACAATTTTCTCAAGCATTATTTTTTACTGGGCATCCATGTCCATTTTCCCTTTTTCTGGAACTCCTTCACTCAAAATGAATGACTCCCTGTCTGTCCCTCTGTGTGTTGCTGCTGCTGCTCCCCTCCAGATTGCTCTACTGTTGTTGTCCAATGGCACGATTATTGAACATTTGTATTAGCCCTTAATTTATTTTCTAAAATGACTTTATCAACCAGAAATCATGATATTACAGGGGTCTTCCTACGTACACAGTGGTGTTGATGTGAGCCTAAACAAAATGTCTTGATGCCCACCTTTCTTCCTAAATTGAATTAATAAAAATATAAACTGCCGTCTCAAATAATGGCCTGTCTCTAATAAAGGCAGGGTGTGCTGTACGCTGTTGAAACAAACACAGGCCTGGGCTTTTAGTGGGAGTTTTACAGGTGTGATCAATGAAGCATTAGCTAGCAAGCAACATAATTCCCCAAATTCCCACCTAGTTTAGTATATGCAACGGTTCACACCAATGACCAGGATACATAAAGAAAACCTTCAAAATGTGTTGTGTTTATGTGTTTATTCCTTCAATGCGGAGTCAAGTTCTCTTAAATTTATATCCTCAATTAAAAAAAAAATTGTTAGAAATAATTTATTGTGGGGGACAACATGTTTTTCACTGTAAGGAAGTGATTTATTGATTTATTTATTTTTATCTGTAGCCTTTTCAGCACTGACATTCCTTTTTTTCTTGGATTGCTTTTTTCATTTGTGTGCGTGGCAAGGATGTGGGCTGGTGCATGATCAATATGTGTGGACAAAACACCTCTCTCTCCGGGATTTCACGAGCAGGATCTCTCCCGGTGCTCCCTATGGCCTGTCCAACTATGTCTAGCAGCCATTATGGCAAAAGGTTTGACCACCTCCAGGCCTAAGCCACTATTTCAACATTTATCATGTCATTAAAATTTACTTGCCAAAGGGAAGGTCAAGCCTTTTTTTTTTTATTCTTCAGGAAGAGTCATGAAAAACTATTTCTTGCTTGAGGGAGATCATCAAAAAAATTTTATCAGAGGCCTCAATTCCTACAAGTACTCCCAAATTAAAGCATTAACAACCCATACTGTCAGATATTTTATAAATCATATATAACCACATACAGCTTAGGAAATCAGATGTATCTCATGTTATATATATGTATATAGACAGATAGATAGATAGAAGGACCTATCACAGTGGATACAGAAAATAGCTCTGCTCCTTTGATTAAGTGCATATTTCTGTTTCTGATGATATAATCCACATGCATAACCTTGACCCAGGGTTTTTGCTGTGCCTCTTATAAAACCTGCATATTAGGTGTTGCGTGTGTTATGTGCGTGTGCTTGTCTGTATGAGAGAGCACTATTTGTCAAATTCTGTATATTCATATTACATTTAACTACATTTATGCATTTTCGTGTGCAATGCCTGTGCATATCATTGCGGTCGTTGCAATCAGTGCTGCAGAGCAGGGCACATTAAAGCAGAGCAGTATGTGTCATAATATTGACTTTCTGGGAGGAAAAAAGCAAAGCTCAAAGGAGCAACTTGATATTGCTAATCAGTACAAATAATTATTCTCTGCTTGATATGCAGAAGTGAGGCTAGAGTTCACTTGCATATGTTTTTTGCTCAAGTCTAATTACATTAATTAATCTCTCTGCAGATCCGGAGAGGAGCAAGATTAAACATCTGCAGTGGCTGTGGCTGGACTTATCCAGCCCATCAGATTTGTACACCAGTCCCGAGCGATCTGTTTATTTTCAATTTGGTCTCAAAATGAGGAATGTTCTGGCAGAGTGCAGG
>OMLB01062399.1:33195-55968 GCA_900302555.1 Myripristis jacobus
TTAAGGTCACGGTCAGTCATTAATAACCATGTGCTTTAAATGCTGTTTAACCTTATCTCTGCTTGCTTTATGGATGCCTCATGACTGGTGGCGCACAGTCCCAGCACTCTCCTCCAGGTGCTACAATTAGACCACAGATCTCTCCCTTTCTCTCTCTCTCTCTCTCTCTCTCCCTGTCTGTCTCTCCATCTCCATCTCATTCATTCTCTCGTCGGTACCTGTCGTGCACACACAACCATGCATCAGTTCCCTTCTCCGCGTACAGGTGCACTACAACAGAGACTCTGACAAATAGAGATAGGGATGGCCGATCACATGATTCAGCTAGCCTGCATCCTGTGTGCACCCTGTCGAAGGACACTGACGTCATGGATAACACCCGAGCTGGCGCAGTGACTGTGTCAATGTCACCTTATGTTCTGCTTAGCTGTTAGCATAGAGTGCCGGGCTCCACGCCCCGCTGTCTTAACTGGCCTGCCAGCCTTGAGCGTAGCAGTACAGTGAATGGCAAGTCATCCTAAACTGCCACTTTAAAACCTGCTGTGGGTAATGATGTGTATCCAAAAGGATTGTGTGTGTGAGTGTGAGCATGTGTGTGTGTGTGTGTGGTGTGTTTACGTGGACGTATGTGTCTGCGCGTGCCGCCGTTCTTATGCATCTGTTTGCGTTTTAGTGGAGAAGAGTCGGGTTTGTGTATGTGTGTGTGTGTATGCACATGTTGAGTGCTTGTGTCATTGCAGCTGTGGGTGTCACTTTTAATGTGCTTTCATTCATTTGGCAATAAAGGCACTGCCCATTAACCTCCTAATACAAAATTAATCTGTTTTAACCCTTTGGTAAAGGTCAGAAGACAATAATGATTATAATAATGGCCAAATAATGTTGTTCAGGATGGTTTTCTTCCACTTCATGATCACAACATCCATTTATAAATTACATTTGATTCCATGTTCACGCTAAACGCATAGCTTCTTTCTTCTTCTTCTTTTTATCCTGTAGTAAGAGTATGTGCCGGGAGAATTTTTTTAGTGAAAAGATTTTTGAAAGCCACAGTGGGTAAAATGGTAAGGAATGGTAAGGAGGAAGGAATGATGGCTATAAATACTGAGTGTAGTGCCTCTCTATCCCACATGCTCTGGCCTATAATCAGGCTCCCATCTAATCTATCACCAATTAATCTTTAAAGAAACATATAAACATCTTTATAATTGCAGGACCGACTGTGTTTGTGTTTGTGTTTGTGTGTGGGTGGTAGCGAGGTAGATTGCAATCTGCAAGCATGTGTGTTTTTACAACTTCCGGCTTCACAGCAATATGATGATGGTATTATAGTGTGCAGCCTAATTGCACTTAATCGTCAGGGGTGCACTCACATCATAAACAGGCAAATCTCCCCTCCTGGAGAGCACAGGGAGATAATAAAGATGTGTGCATGTGTACGTGTGCGGATGTGAGTGTGTGCGCGTGCCAAAGAGAGGAAGAGGGAGTGCGGACACGCATATACTCACGTGCACATGCAGGGTGGGAATACAACACGTCAGCGATGAAAAGCCCTCCAGCCACTGTCAGAATTATCTTCTGTTGCAAGTCCCTCCAGTGCTGCGCTGCTCTATCAAGGGTCTGTGGGCTTGACAGACTGGACTCAAAACTTGGACATGCCACCAGTCACAGGCACAGCATAAACTTCCAGTGTCCCTGCACAAAACACAGCAAACAAAAAAAAACACTTTCCCATTCAGCTAAACTACAATTTTAAATTACGTTTAGGGGGAAATGCATTTTGTTGCCAATTATGTTTGTATCTGACATATCTGTGTAGCTTTTATAGTGTTCCAGTGTCGATTGGTTACATTTAGGCACCAAAACCACTTGGTTAAGGTTAGGATAAGGTTAGGTTTAGGCATAAAAGCAATTTTGTTAAGGTTAGGGATAGGTTGAGGATGAAAAACACTTGATTAAGCTTAGCGAAAGGATACGTTTAGGCACAAAAAACACTTGGTTGCGGTTGCGTAATGTAACATGACATAACGTACGTAACATTTGTCAAAACATTTCATACATAATTCCAATCACATGAGTGAAAGTTGGTTTTTTGACCCATCCGCCACTCCACCTGCATACTAGTGTACATTTCAGACTAATTTACAAACGTTTGTGATACATTACAAGCAAATGTAATCCACGACAAATACGCTCTGCTCGAAACGCAAATGAGAATGCAGTTTGTTTGTTTTTTTGCAGTTTGTTTGCAGGTTGTATGACAGTGTAATTTTTAGGAGACAGTTCTGTCCTACCTTATGGCTGGCAATATCAACACAAAGTAAATAAGCTGATCAAAAAAATAATGAAATCCAATTTAACAAATCAGATGACAAGTGGTTAGAGAAGCCATTCTATGTCTCTCTGTTTCTGTTTCTCCTTTCTCATACTCAGTTGCCTGGTTACCATGTCTGTAATGCACAGTCTTAATTGTTTTGACTGAGTAACAAGCTGTTTAATAAAGGCACCTTGTACAATGTTGTGATTCAAGTCATGCACAAGCACAGCGGATTAACCTGAATAGGTGGTGGGGGGATTTGGGGGCAGGGGGGCATCTTTGTACATGTGTCTTAAGTACATATTATTATGTTGGATATTGGTTCTATGTTAGGCCATTTCGGAGGCCAAGATAGATGGTACTTTTGCCTGCCATCAAGATGAGCATATTACAGTGCTGCCTTCACCATATCTGTCTATGACTGGACATGGAAAATCAGAAATCTTGCAACCAGCCGGATAGCTGTGAGGGGGACAGAGGATATGATCACAATGATATTTTATCAAAGAAACCTGCCCAGCCATGCACATTTTATGATGGTGATTCTGACACTTTAGATGTTCCCAGACATGTATGCTGACGAGAGCTTGGCAAACTCTAATAGTGCCTCACAAAAAGTGTGTAAGTAATAGTTTGAAACTGATAGTATGACGAATCACCACCCTCGATAATATTTGATGAGAAGAAAAATCATTAAAAATTGTTGAATGCAAGAGTAATAATTATGAAATCAGGAAGAGCGGCCTGTTAAAATGTAAACCAAAATGGGTTGACTTGATGTGGCCACTTGGCTCAAAAGTTTGAAGGTGGTCATTCTTTGCCTTTATATATTAATAAAACATTCAGATTTCATTCAGACCTGCGCTGAAATACTTCATAGGCCACTAACACACACATCCACAATCAAAACAGGCCATAAACAGGCCAACATTCATCAGTGGAGTAAAGTTGTAATTACCAAAAAAAAAAAAAAAAGTTCCAACGAGTCAAAAAGGGACTAGCAGGCACACCAGCAAATGGTGTTAATCCAAGCAAAACAAACAGATTAGAGCTTGTAATCATGACAGAAAATATGCAGCCCAGATCTGATAAATGATCTTAAGAAAGCAATGAATAAGACGAGTGGGCATTTTGCCAATCAAACAACAGCACAACAAGTGACTCCTTATCAGAGCTCATAAGAAAGTCAGTTACTAATGACTTGTTAGAAAATTGTTCATCACTTCTTCTGAAACCAGGAAACCCACTTCTGTTTTCTGTTTAATGAAGACGATTTTGTAAAAAAGACTGCGGAGCTTGATTCCGTCAGTACGGTGTGAGGCACAGCTAAACAAAATCTCCATAAAGGCCTGGTCACATCTGCATATTGTATTCCCAAAACAGTTTCGCATGTTGTAGCGAAACGGGATATGATGCGATCGACAAGAGGGCGGGCGTTTGTTTTGCTTGCTTGCGAGTAGTGATTGGCTGACATCGGGTGGACAGCGATCGCTTCACAGCTGGAGCTGTCATGTTTTTTAGCCTGTCGCACAGATTTGAGAGGGAATCAATGACGGACGGAGCAAAATGTCACTGTTTTAAATGGTGACGGGACTGGGCCTTTAGGCATGCAGTGAAGATGCCAATGCTTTATTCAGTTGTCCCCATAGAGAGCATGTGGGGCTGCTGTACTTCAGGCATTGCTTTGAAATGAGCGTATTGAGTTATTGACCGCTTGTCTGGTCTTATCCATGCCTTGTCTGGTTTATCCATATGTACAGTAAATTCAAATATATGGGTAATAACATTTACCCCAGTGGCTCCCAGTCATTTACATTGACATGTGGGGTAGTTACATGTTTCTTCTGCTTCTGTAGTGATTAGCAAAATACATACATAAATAAATAAAATTTTCATCTATTTCTTAGACTACAGGCAAGCCTACTTTCAAAGCTGAAATCTGTAACTTTCTGTCCGGCGAACTACAGCCAATATTGAGGCTGTATCTCATGTCTAGCAGAGTGAAAATGCAATCAGCTGATGTGTTTGCAAATGCAGTGATGGTTGCAAAATGGAGGTTGTGCAATTTCTGTCTTTTGAACAAATGTTAACTACACTGTCAACTGGGACAGATCTGATATTTTTGGCATTTCTCCCATAGCAGAGTGTGGATAGGGTCTCAGCTATGGAAAATGCACCTGTTTTAGAGATTTTAGAGTATCATAACAATGCCTTAATTGAAAAACACATCACAGATCTCAGTTGTAGTGGAAGTGGAAGTGCCCACCCACATCAAAATTCATAGGGTAATTTACCATTAACCATTATTATGGACTTGTTGGTTTCTGGAAACTTGGGCTCATTTGGTCTGATAGTGTTTGGTTTGGCCTGAGTCTAGCTGAGCAGGTGCAAACCTCTCACTAACCACATCTCACAGTATTTCAGATAAAGGCACTCTCTTTGCACCTGGAAGCAACGCATGAAGCCGAGGCCTTGGAGTGCTGGAGCTGAAAAGGGAATTCAGAGTCCTAAGATGTTGAACATTTGAGTGCTGGTAAGCCAAAACATTAATACATGCAAGGCCGCATGATAAGGAGCATACAGTATCATTCACTTGTGATGCTATCCTACAGTACTGACACATTTCAAGGACATGGTGTCAATGGACCACTCAGCCACAAACCACTTTGCAATTATTGTCTGAGATTCCCTGGGAATCCCACATCTCCTGATGAAAATGCACAGATCAAGCCTTCAAATAACAGACGTTTCCCATGTTTGTTCTTACGTTGGGCTGAAGCCTCATTGAAATTCCCAGACAAACGATGGTCTATAATTCACCTGTGTGGGTCCCTGTGGCAACCAACCAGCAGGTTCAGAGGTTCATTCATTCATTTTCCAAGCCGCTCATCCTCGTAAGGGCTGCTGTGCCTATCCCAGCGCTCATCGGGCAGCAGGCAGGGGATGGTTCAGAGGTAAGTTTCAAAACACTTATGAGAACAGTACAGGGTAAAAAAAGACTAATGTTGCATCACAGTATTCATGTGTGTGTCTTTATATATATCTCTGACATTATGCAACTTGGATGAAATTTGTTGATTTAAAATAAAAGAAAAATAATACAGAAAAAATACATAAAAAAAAAAAACTTGGTCCGATGTGTTTTGTGTTATTGGGGGTAGTGATGCTACCGTCTTTATGAAGATACCCAGATTCAGTCACAGAGGAAGCAGTGTAGCCAGACTTGTCGCATAATTACTTTCGGCAGGCTCAAAGGCCAACACTCCATTTTTACAACATGACAGTTTTTTTTGTTGTTGTTCTCTTTCTTTTCCCTGCTCTCAATGGCAAATTAAAACGCATCAAATGTGCTGCATTCAGTTTTCCAAAATCCTCCCCTACTCATGGTAAGCAGAAGTTCGTATAACTCTCACAGACAGCTTAGCCTTGTCATTCAGTCTATAAATTGCAAAAAAATATAGGAGTTAGTGACACGCTTTTACTATTTCACCAAAATTATGTCTAAAAATTCAGGTTGTCTTGCCATTCTGTCATATCGTCACCAGCATTCATATCTCACCCCTCTCTGAGACAAGCACACTCGACCCCAGGTTGAGTACTATTTTGTCTTCAGGTGGTTTTTGTTTTATTTTCCCTTTAATTTTAGTCTTCATGATTGGACATGGTGAACACATACTGGGTTTCTTGGACTTACTGCAATGATATAGTTTTATATTTCACTCAGGATTCACCCTGCAATGGGGCTCTATTTGCTTAACCACCCATCTAGTTGCCTCTGCACACTGAACTTTGTAAGGAGGTACTCAGCAAATCAAAGGAAGCTTTCTCACAGTGTGGCTTCTTATTGTATTGAAGTTTCGCTCTATTCTTTACCCACGTTTCCCAAGCACTTGAAGACGCAAACTTGGCCAAAGACCGCATTATCTGACACTCCACTGGTGAAGAACTACTTAACTCCTCACTGGTTACCATCATCATTCCCTGGCAACACCACTCTGAATGTCTTGGCAAAGGGTCTGTGTCTTAAGGATAACTGCCGTCACACCAGATCCTGCGCTTTTATATTTGTGATGTGCCGGCAGTGCTGGGGCCTTACCCGCCGCTCTCCAGAGCTCTGGTTGGAATGCAGTGAAGGAGGATGATCGACTAACTCGGTACCTTTAACTTGGACTATTTTAAATTCCCTTCATTTTCTGTCAGTTCAGTTGATATGTACATTCGTAATATTACTTTTATCAACAAAGTAACATTACTTGAGTAGGACATCACTGTACTCTTTTCACCACTGCTTAGTATACACCATGCAAACGTGCGCACACAATTTATCAAGGATGAGACAGCGGCTCATTTGTTCTCAGATGCTCTGGCAGCCTTAGATAATGCACTTGTGGTTTCTTATCTGTCCAATCTAAACAAATGCTTCTGAGTAATTTGAAGTACATTTCAGCTGAGGTCACTCGTTTTAAGTGATCACAATCTAAATTGCTGTGTAATGGTGCTAATGACAATGACCATGCAAATGAGCGTGCTAACCGTACCGTAAGGTCAGAAGGCATGGCTTTAACACTGATATTTATTTTAATTCAAATACCCCGCACTCTAAGTCCTCGGCTCCACAGGCTTGCAAGAAACATCCATATATCATGCTGAATTTATGCTTATGTAAAAATTTAAAAGAGTTCATGTTGCACACAAGTATCATACATGCAAACTGATATTTTTTTGCCAGGCTTTGAAGACAAAGAGAAGAATACATAATGCAGAGAGAAAAGAATACAGCTTCTCCGAACAGATGGTGTTTCATCCCACAGCGCTATTGTAGGAAACTTACAACCAGGGCATTGTACATGAGAATGGCTGAGGTTTGATTGAAAGGAGGGAAATTATCATGTGGAGATGTCACATCATTGCCCATGCATAAGACATATGGGGCAGGGCTGCAATGTCGCCTGTACATTAAAGAGTGGTGGTCATGTGACGTGGCACATAAAGAACAATACTGCACAAGGGAGTGTTTACTTCTATTGTGCATGTGAACATTTTTTTTATCATTGTGTGGTTGTTTGACAAAGTCCAGTCATGATAAACCAAGGTCCTGCTATATGTTTTCTGTGGTTTGGATTTTGCCATATGAACCAGGCTACAACACAAGCAACAGTGAAGTTATCAATTCAACACCAGCACCCTTCCACCCCACATTTATTTACCTTGGACCCAGCCATAAAAGTATGTCTGTGTCTTAGTAGCAAGTGCAAAGTAGTGACATAAATAACTGACAATAACGTTATCGACTGTAACAACGATAAAACGCATCCCTCCACCCATTTACCTTGGAATGTTGAAAGGCTCGGGGATTAATGGCTCATTGAAGGGACTTGTTCGTGGTGGCATACTCCGTGTGACCAACTCTAAACTAACAGCTGAAGAACACGCTGAGATGATTCCTCATATGAGCAAAGATTATGGGAGTTTCACCACGAACTGAGCTACAGTTGTGTGAGAATTAACAGTGATTAGAGATTTAATAATCAAACTTTAACTTTGTTATTATTTATTTATTTTTACAAGTAACGTACAGTACAACAGATGTGTAAACTGTTAATGTACTGTTCACTGTATATGCACACTGATGGTTCATATCTTAATTTTCCCATAAACAATCAAAAGATTGACAGAAATAGAACCCAAAGAGCACTGGTCTAATGATTAGTAGTACTAATGATTCTTTCCTGTAGTTGTGCAGAGAGAGGCTTTTAGCAGCTAGATACAATATAAATTATTTGGTATGACATAGGCTGTTCATGAAACATACAGTTCCATATATAATTCCCTGTGTTTCACATTGTAATTTATTTTAGTGAGTTATTTCTTGGTCAGTTATGGAAAATAAAGAGGTTACTTCACTTGCCCAAGGATAATGAAATAAAGTAGATGTTTGTTTGTTTGTTTTTTTTGGTCAGGTAAGTACATTGCAAAGTTGAAGCATCTCCCTTTTGAGTTTGATACCACAGGACACAGCGTCTCATCATCAAAAGCTTTTAATTTCCTAGGAATCTAATAATCCGACCATGTGCATTCTTCCATTTGTCACTTTGTGGAACTACCGATCGTGAATTTTATTCCACAAATAACAAACAAATATTCACTATCACCACATTAATCAAAACACTTTATTCTATCATAAGTTATCCTTTCAAAATAGCACAGACACCACAGATGGCATCCTTAAATGCAGTGATGGTTATGACAGTGACGCTGCTGCTGTTGGTCGGATGCACAGCCCTCCTGGGAATGATGACTTTTGAACGAATGAATGTTCACTGTTGGAAAAGTTTTCTTTAAAGCAGTACACAAAGTAGTTTAGCAAAAATGTTCTTGCAAATGGCTCTGAGTGCCTTAGGCCGCCCGTAAGGACAGAGTCAGGGGTAAGACTCGAAGCAGCCCTGCATGCAGTGTTGTGTCGATGGAAAATTACTTTCTGTTTATTTGTCATTCAGCATGGGCATGAGCCTGGCAGGGCAAGTGTGAATTTTACATGCAAATGACCAGGGGCTCCACAGGGGATGCTAATGTAAAGTATGGAGCCTTAGAATGCAATTCAGATTCAAACGTGAATATAACTGATGAGGTGAGAGCTGTCAATCAAATTTATTTGAGCAAATCAACAGGTGGCACTATTACCATAGGTCATCACAATTTTCTAAGGTGTCATAACGCTGTTCTCTCTGAGAGAAAGCTCACAGACATTAACCATAATTTGGAGACACTAATTTGTATGGACAAAATTAGATTTTGCTGAATAAAGTGAAACATTTATTGACAAGAGATTTTGGGAGAGAGGCTCACGTGGATGGCTGACACCATTCAAATAAGGGCAGCAATAAAGGCGATTAGGGATTTCCCTTCATTTAAGAAACTACCTCCTTCATTTTGTGTTTGTGTTGTCATTTCAGCTCCAGTTCATTAGTCCACCCCACAACCTCCTCAACACTACCAATATAAAGGCTCCAGAGGATCAAAAGAGGTTAAAATTATCTACTTAATACTTACATAAAAACATAGTTACACTACTTGACACCTTACTTTTGCATTACACTCTAAAATGATTTTGCTTGGCTTACTTGTGCTAATTGGGCCAGTATTTACCAAAGATACAAGCTCACATTACTTGCAGTAGACAAAATAATGACAGACAAAAAACCCTCTCTTATGAGCAATTTAATAAAGATAAAGCCTGCAGCATAAAATTTCAACTTAGACAGCCTGGTTTTGTGCTCTGCTCATAAATCGAGTGTGTCAAACATGACCTGGAGGCAGGGTAAGACGAGGGAAAGTTTTCCACAAATATTACACCAATAAAGAGGTTCAAAAAGCTTGAGAATGTAATACAAATAACAAGCTATATGTTAGATCATTAACTCTAATGCTATTCTGAAAGTGGGGCAGTAATGCCTTACTGTGCCCTGCTACAGGTAATGTGATTGCAAATAACACATTTTTTTGTAACACATTATCCCAAGCCAGTGTTGTGCATGAACTCGCTAAATGAATGGCGTTCACTTGAATAGGCTCACTGAACGAATCTGTTTGCAACTAATGAACATGAATATGAGCGCTGTTAAGTCTCGCGAGAGTTAATGATGCTCACGCACTGTTTTACAGCACCTGAGGCAAAGGATTTATGGTAACCAGCATGCGGCATGGCTGATGCTTCTGTCCAGTCGGGCACACTGAAGGCCTGCGGGGCACAAAAGCAGGAGAACACACCAGGTTCTGGAGCTGGAAACTGAGCCAATCAAAACACCAAAAACATCACCTCGCCTGATGAATCTCCATTTCTGCTGTGATATGCAAATGGCAGGGTCATAATTTGGTGTAAACAACAGGTCCTCAGCAACTGCGTCATACTGTCGTGTCAACATGGACCAGAATTTAACCCTGAGCACCGTGTCAAATCCATGCTGTGAAGAATTCAAGCTGGCAAACTGGGATCCTACCCTGCACTAGAAAGGTGTGCCTAATATGGTGAAAGGGAAATCTGAAAAGAGCCAGGGAAATGCTATGTGACAAAGGCCTCAGGACATCCACTCTACACCTGAGGAGCCATCGCCAGCTGAGCCTCCTCGCCAGTGGTCTTTACATTTGCAAACAGAGTAGCTTATATTTGGAGAGGGTGGGGCTACAGCATGAATTGAGCTGATGAACTGATGTCGCTTTTCACCTAAGCGGAATTGGCAAAACTGACCTCACATCAGCATTAAGGTGCGTCTTTGCCCTATCTGAATTCCATTTCCTGGAACAATGTCCAGGCAAGTTTTCACAACATGAGCACTGGCATTAGTGTCACAATGATGGATACCTTATACAGCCAAAAGTCCCAGGGGAGCGTTTGAGATGTACTTTGAAAACACTGGACTCCGCGAGGCAATTCAAAGTTTCTAAGCTAAAACAATGGATGAGACTAAAGTTGTCAGAGGAAGATAGAAAGTCATCACTGGCGTAGATGGGCAGAAAAACTCAATAACACCAGTGCTATCTTTTAAAGGCAGCAGTAATCCAGCATATAGAGATAGAGGCCAAAGAGGGGTAAGACGACAGCTTTGGACTAGTTCCTCTGCATCTGGCCGACAGTGAGACCGAGAGACGAGGATTACTGCCCTCAAACACCTGGTCTCTCCGTGTGCAAAGAGTAGTCGTAAATCAGCCGCGGTCCACATTTACTCTGCTCTCTTCTTTTTATCTCCTCCATATACACTCATGCAGTTTAAATTGCTGTATTGAGCCTGCACTTGTTTGTGTGTGTGTGTGTGGGAGAGGGGGTGTCTTCCACTGTCTTTTTGTGGTGCATAATCAACATTTGCACACCATAATATTGTTTAAAAAAAAAAAAAAAAAGAAATATTCAAGAAAAAAATACTTTTCTGCCTTTCCTCCAAGACAATAAAGAGCGGCAGAGCAGTCATGCTTTATCATCAGGATGTAGGAGCAGAATAGACAATGGAAAGTGCCGATCTTCATCTGTCTCGCATTTTGCAGTGATGGTACGATTTGATAGAGGGGTATTTGCTTGTTTGCTTGTTTGTTTGTTGTCCCACATGATCAAAGCATGTGGCAGGGGAAAAAATGGTTTTAAAAGATTTGGTCGTCCCTTAGTACATCCATCACATGATTTCTCAGCCTTTGCTGGTTTATGGAAATTATGGATTTTGACACTGGGGACCAGCATTTTGACTAGAAACCTTTTTGGCCCACCACAGTGCCACCAGCAGGCCAACAGGGCCCTAAATGTCACGCTCAGCATCTTGGACGCTGCTGGGTAAAATCTGAACATTTGGAGAATTATGTGTTTTTACACAGACACCCAGTATCCACAAAACGAAACTTATTGTCCCACCACAGCGCCATCAACAAGCCAAAAAGTTCGCAAAGCTTCAAGCAGCCATGCACTAGTCTTGGGGGATGCCATGGTGTTGATTTGTTTGTACAGTTACAGATTGAGGGCTATGACAAATGATGTGGGGAAAATGATCTGTGCAGAAACTGTGCATCTCTGCAACACTATCATAATAAAAAGAGAAAAGTCCTTTGGCAAAAAAACAACCCCATAGGACATTTGTTCAGCAGCTTATTATGACCTATAGTTACCTTTTAAATATTAAGTGAGCTCTGGCGGTCCTGTAAATAATGACACTGTGGTGCAGTATTAAGGGAGCGACAAAGTTCACTGACTAGCGAGTTAACGTTTGCTCAGGGAACGATCCTTTGGGTTGGAACAAACGACCTATGTGGTCTTACGGGTTGAAAGAATTGTTGTTTATTATGATAATGAAAGCCATTTGCCCATTTTTCTTTAAATTTAATCAACACCTAAATTAATCCATGATTCAGATAATTCAACAGAATGCAGTTTTTGTACATACACTGGGTGTACATAATTACCTTCTTGCAGGGACAAAATGGTAGGAGTGTCAGTCTTGCTTGGCCAGCTCTGCCTCCCTCCTTTCCAAGGCATGAACTTGCCAGAAGCTCCATCGAGGCAAAAGCCAGGAATGAATGAGCCACAAAATTGTTTGTGTCCAAATACACTTCATGTGAAAATATGTTTTAAATACCATTTCATTAATGTAACAAGGTTTGCATGGATGTATTTCTCAATATATTGCTCGATTCTTTTTAGGGAAAATAAAGTATATGGTTTAATACCAGACTGTATACCAATCACGTAGTTTCCTCACTGACCAAAAACTTCCTCGGATGAAAAACATGACCTTTTTTTTCATGTACTGTCTCACCTCTCCTTCAGTGCTGTCCGATTTTATTTCCTCCTTTCATGGGGCTGGCAGTAGCCTAAAGGTTACCTAGGAATCCCTGCTTTAGTGGGAAAATCTTGGTGGGTAAAGTGATTGAGTGACTTTTCCTTCTTCTTCAACATACTGCTGGGTTGCCCTTGAGCAAGCCACTTTACCCCCCACAGATCCGGTGCAACAGTAGAAGACTGCTGGTCCCGGGAATCTCCCAGATGTAACTGAACAAATGTGCAAAATACATTTCAGGAGAACCCTTTTCCAGGATAAAGATTAGAAACAAGTACAGATTCTGAACATTCCCCAGGTGCGTTTTGTAAAAGCAAAGATATCAGCCATAATTCATGTCAGGCAGGGCTGTGAATTGTGTGCAAAAAGTCCACCTGAGATGTGAGATTTTATCTCAGATGTTGACATGAGTAGTCAAACAATAGAGAATACTACATGGAGTTATTCTTCCTGAATACAAGAGGAGGATTGTGGAAGTTCTTTTGTTGTGTGAAAAGTTGCAGCAAAAGTGTGAAGGTTATAGTGACAAACTCACAATAAAATCTTCCTTTGCCACTTTTGCAGGACCTAAAGTTTCTGACTCCTGTTGTCCAGGTGGCATCTGGCTCACCACCTGAACTGAATTAGCTAACAGCCACATGATGTAAACACGGCAGGAACAAATACAAAAATAAACTGATTCATTTTACAGACAGCCATGTTACAAACAAACAAACAAACAAACAAATAATGCTGCCTCAAGTCCTGCTCCTTTGGTTAGTACAAACTAATGGAGCAGATTTGACTTGACAGACATAATTAATGAAAATAACATGACTAAGCACCTAAAGTCTAATCATGAGCTTATACTGACTAAATGCTATGACTGTTGCTATCACTGGTGTGAAGTACATCAACATTTGAAAAACGAAACTTTTACTGTGTCACCAGACTCACTCTAGATTAATATTTCAAATCCATTCGATCATAAAAATAAAACCAGGGTTGCCACTGGTCATGGAATATCATGAAATCTTAAGACTTCCTTTACTTGTGCAACTCGACTGTGGCTCCAGTTCTGCACTGCTTCGCTGCACTGGAGTGCTGCAGGAAAACCATCAAATTACAGCATCTGGAAAGTTCATGGTGGAAAGTTTGGTGACATAGTAAAACGAAAACCTTCAGTTTACAATAAACTTTGAGGTAAATGTTGATAGAATTTGGGTGTACTTTCAAAGACATTTAAAAATATTTTACTTACTAATTACCACCTACTTACCATGAAATCTGAGCTTAATCATTGCCAAGTTGTGGTTTTGCACTTTGCATTTTGGGCTGATTGTGTCATGTGATTGTATGAGAAGGGTTCTGCGGAAAGTTTACACTCAAAAGCATCTGTGAACTTGGCCAGCGAAGAGCCTTCACACCAAGCAAGGCGCCCTCGGTGCGGATCTTCACTTAAATCAGTATTGGAGGTTGTATTTCTCAGGCACACTCTTTCACACTAACAATCTACCAACTTTTTTTACTCACTGTCAGAGCCTCGACCCCTGAAGCAGCTTTGCTGTTTTGGTTTCAACTGATTTAAACTGTGATGAAATGTGACGATGCATTGACAGAAAGGAGTAAGGTGTCTGAGAATCAATTGACTGACCTGATTTTTTTCTAGTGATGCCTGCTACACTGTTAACACAAAACTACCTGGACTGCTTTGGTCCACATCCCTCCTGTTTGCATGGTGCTCCACAGTTACTATGGCTCTGAAATTCATATAGCATACTGCTCGATATTATTGTAATGCTAAATGGTCTGGATTATGCTAATTTCACGACAGGCCAAGAGAAGAGAGAAGACAATGAAATGTGAGAGTCAGCCTGAGCCTGTGGCCAGCAGCTGTAAAGGAGCATCCTGACTCATTCTAATAGAATGTGCTAATGATTGTAGGCAGTGCTATTAAGAAACGCAAAAGAGGAAAAGTTCAAGGGTCACACCAGCTCACCTCTTCAGGCTTTGTTCTCCACTAACACAGTGAGATACAGAGCTCACTCTCTCACACTGAGCTGTTTTCATTTTGCTCCAGCATCAAAGAGGAGGCTCATTTTCTGCCTGTTTTAGTGGAGGACCTGGGGAAAAGGAGATGCTGAAGAGGTGCGTGTGCATGTTTTGTGTGAGTAGTGGGGTGGGATTGGGAGTGGGGGTTGTTGTTGAGGGCTAATACATGTTTTTTGGTTGCTAAGGAACTGTCTGGCAAACCATCGGGATAGAGACAGAGAGAGGCAGAGAGAAAGATCACTGGTAGAAAAAAAAATCCTTTAGGATTTCTGATAAGTCAAAAAGGATTCCTGAAACCACGTATGACAGAGTCACATTGAGCCTTAAAAAGGAAACATGATGGAGAGTATTGTCTTGAGTATTCTTTTGTTTTGCAGCATTTCTGCTTGAGGGACACAAGTTTGCAATCAATACAATGTAATGCAGACATGTTGCCTCTGAATAGAAAGAAGATAAGAAATGATGATATCTAAATGTTATGTAAGTTTACTCTTTCGTAATTCAACCTGCAGCTGTCATGTGGTTTACTATGATTATTTTTTTTAAATGTTAATGTTGATTCTGTACAAGTTATTTATTTCTATTATTTTATTTATTTGTCCGACATTCATTCAATAAGGCAAATTGAATTGAATTGAGAAAGAGAGTGAGCTGTGAGACCAGAATCATTTCTCCCACTATAATTTCATGCCCACTTCCTCTTCCAGAAGCCAGGATGAAAGATTGCAATTACCAGCAGAGTGTCCATAAATTATGTGTACTCTCCTACACTGCAATAAATACTGTAGGGATAAATAAGTAGAGTACAGTACAATAATTGTGCTCAATTACAGAAAAACAGACATTTTTCAATATTGATGTTTTATTAAAATTTTTTAAAAAATCAGTGAATCAATCAAAATATGCGGAGTGCTCACTGAATAATCTGTTTGGCAAACAAATAGGTGTGAGATCGAGTTCCCAAAATTGCAACCACAATCCCCATCAATTCTGTTCCTAACAGAAACAGGATGCTGCTACTCATCCCACCTCGTCCTTGCTGCCATCACCCCACACTGGTTTTGCTGGAGAGTGAGAAGAAAAGGATAAGTGCTAATAACACCGTCTGATACAGCACATATGCACCCCAAAAAGCTGGTATGAAGTTGAAACGCCACTCTTGATTTGCGCTGTAAAGCAAGAAATCACCTCAGTGTTTAAATAATCAATTTGAATAAGACATATATAATATAATTCAGGTTTTGAATTAACTGAAGTTTCAACAATCAATTAGAGGGACATATTGATAATTTCCCATCGTGTTTGTCCTTGTCAGGTTGTTTGTTTGTCCTCTCTCTGTTGTGCAGTGCTATTATTGCTTTGTAATATCAAGAGATTAGCAGCTCTGTTTTTATTGCTGCATCAGTTATGAGTATTACAGGAGTCATGCCAGACTCCTTATCACGTTACAGACAGTTTTACCTAAGTTCGTGATGTAAACAAACATCGCAGCAAACGAGCGTACAGATTCAGAATTTCATGCCTGCCTCATTGACAATCAAAACATGGCGATTTCATTTTTTCATCATAAATTAGATTACAGCATTATCGTATCATCATCAGAGCACCATAAATAAGAATGGGGATCTATGAGACGTTTATTGCAGAGGAAATAATATTGGTCCCTTTTTAAAGATCTTCAGTATCAGATTGTCTCCATTGAAGTGTCGCTGCAGAATGCAAATTGCTTAGTCACGCCACCTTCCCAGCATTCACCTGCACATAAATGCTGCAAGGAGGATGTTGGATAATCTCTTTTTCGTCATCAGATCTTTCACTCACCTTCATCTCCTGTGCACCGCAGGTTGGCTGCTGCATGGACCCCAAAACGGCTATCCTTTGATTTGTGTAGGTTTCGTGTCAGACATGATGTATTGTATTTTCGGGAGATCTAATCTTCCACTATGCTACAACAGCTGGTACCTTATCAATTAACAGCTTACTTTATTAATTTCATCCTATCAATATTCATCAAGTCTACAAGCTTCACTGCACAGCCAACAGAAAATCATCTGATTGCACTAGTTATGTTTTTAATAGAGGCTTATAGGAGGTTTAATTGGGGGCTATAAAAAAAAGTTATTTAATGCATTGCACTGTTATTACTCTTTTCAAATTAGGCTTATAGACCTTTATGCACACCATAGGCTCAAAAGCCTGTCATTTAGCTCTGTTATGCTTGTCCTTCCCTGATATCTTTGCCTCCATTCTGATAAGCTCAACCATGCCCCCATATTTAATTAGGTTAGCCACTGAATCACTTAATTTATTTATTTTTTTTTTAAGATTTATCAAATCATTTAGGTGATATGTTTTTGTGTAACTCTATTTTTTTGGCATATGAGCAAGGGCTAATGCATTTTCTTGAAAGAGAGAGGAAGGCAGGGAATCGTGTGCACAGTTTCATTGTCATGTTTGTTTCATCAGCATGGTTGGAACAGTTGTTTGACCGGTCTGACTGCCTGATTCAAAACTACCCATTGTATAATGCAGCTTAATGCTCAAGATCACAGAATATAGGTCTTCATTCCTGGGTTGACAGCAGGCATACCTTGAGAAAGATGAAGAAATCCATAGCCAAAATGTAAAGCCATTTAGAGACAGAGAACATTGAAATAAATGTGTAGTCACTGGTGGAAATCTGGATGAGGGACAACACACTGTCATTGGACCATGCTGTGATAGGATGGATGACTCAGGAGTTAAGCACAAACAGACAAACAGAGTTCTGGGAGGCCCTGTTTGCCGCTGGAAAAGTCAGGATATTGCCCCCCCAAAAAAACTCCCAGAAACTGCTTCAAGACATATACTGAAACAATCAAACATCGTTAAACTAAATTGCAAGCATGGTTTGTGAATTTCTATTTCTGAGCCGTAGGTAACTGTCAAATGTGAGCCCATTCATTTTTTTTTTTTAAAGAGAGGTGAATTTCTCCAGTTTCCCATTATTCACTGTGCAAGTACTGTGCATAGACCAAGAATGCAGTGGTGTTATGCCTGATACTGGCTGGTTGAAGCTGTTCCTTAAAATGCTCTTAGAAGTACTTCAAAGGCAGCGGTTTTCCCTTTTGTGTTACTTTATGATTTTTTTCCCCCCTCACTGGACCCATGTTGCATGTTGATGCAGCTGCAAAATGTATTTGAAAGCTGTTTTTTTTTTTTTTCCCCCATCCAGTATACTGTGTTTCTGGGGCGATTAACCTACAGGAAAAAAGGAATAATTCATTTCACTTTATGCACTAAGTGAAGGTAAAGCAAAATGATATGGGCAGCTGCTACATACAAACATTCATCAGCTGTCGAAACAGTAAATTTCTCTTTAAAAAAAAAGACCCAATTTAATCTTAATTAAACTTTGGATCCCAACCCAGACTCTCATAAACATCAGTGAGGTGATATTTAAAGTGATTTAACATGCTTGGGCTACCAAATGGGTGAGTTTATTGCATTTTGGCAATTTAGATTCAAGTAAGATGTCAATCACAAACATGCATATAAAATGATGTGGCAACCACATCTGGGAGCTAAGTATGCTAAAATAAATTATACTTAATATAGACACTGAAAATGTTACGTGGCAGCTAGATTTTTTGTTTATTTATTTATTTACTGGAATGATGAATGAATTTGCAATTTTTCATGTCCCTTACAACACTTTCCCCTCTCTCTCTCTCTCTCTCTCTCTCTCTCTCTCCCTCTGTGTGTGTGTGTGTCTGTGTCTGTCTTACTCTGTAATTTCATGCCTCCCTTTCCCATGTGTCCAGAAGACTGCAATTACAAGCAGAGTGTCCATAAATGACTATGTTTACTCATGCTCCTAGCATGGCCCTCAAATCACTGTTCTTTAGCAATAGGGATGGAGAAAAAGAAAAAAGAAAGACCAAGTGAAAGTAAAAGGGAGAGCAGGAGCAGGAAAGGAGCAAGGACAGCCAGCGTAGTCATGAATTTCAAATCTGAATAAAATCTCGAGAAGAATACTGTCTGCCTTTAGCATTCCAGGTCAGTTAATTCAAAGTTAAAGACGAGTCCTAGTGTAGTGTTCAGTGAAGTGAAGAGGCTTAGACTTTCACTGTTGTGTGGATGTTCATATAATAATATGGTAAGAGTTATGACCTTCCTTGTATGTATCCATCTTTGAAATAACATTACCGTGGCTGTCTAAATACTCAGAGTGCTGCTACTGCCCTATTTCCAAACAGCACAATAAATCTCACAGCAACCGTTTCATCTGCACTAAACAAATTCTATAATGTTCATTTAAATAGAAATTGTAGTGCAGTCAAATATAGCATTCACCCAACTGCGAAAGCAAAGCAGAAAACAAAAGAAACCCAAATATAGAGTGCCGACAGGAAATCCAGAGCGACTGTACATGGTCAATAAGATGAATGACAGGAGGAAGAAGAATGACTAAAGCTTCCATCTTCTGTGTAAAGTTATGAAGGGAAGCTGGCGCCATGGCCTTGAAGACAAAGAGGGTGTTTGCAGAGGATGTAGACTGATGTCTTTCAAAAGACTTTTTTCCGCAGATGAAAGCAGAGATTCTGAGAGAAATCATCAACAGGCTCCAAGGACGCAATCACCCCCGGCCCACCGGCAGCCGAGCACCTCTCCCTCATCCAGCCACACCGTCCCATCAGCCGAGAGATCTTGGCCTTGCAGAGGTAGGCCTCATTGGGTTTAGAAAAATTATATAGGCCAAGACCACTGATCTTGGCTCCATTCAGAAGCTCACAGAGGCGATGCAGCCAAAGTGAAGAGAAAGAGGCAATAAAGGGAGAGAGAAGCTGCGACCGGCGAGGGAACAATTCCAGGACACAAGAGGAAACCATTGATTCCCTTTTCCTGCATGTTGCTCTCTCCAGGTTCAGCCAGCTGGGTGTCTGCAACTCCCTCAATATAGGTCTATAAGTTAATTTTCCATCTAGGACGGAAAATAGAAAACCAAGCCATTTGTTATTTAAAGAAGATTAACTCGGGGAATTTTCACATTACTTTCATTATGTTGGATGGTATCATCTGCATTTGTGAAAATGCAATTAGAAAACCAAAATGCCAATCTGTTGTTGCTTTAATATTCCGGATTGAACTCGTCCAATGATAATGAATGGATGGTTCATTTTGAACTTTACATCATAGCTCAATGAGCTCCAAATCAGAAAATGGTCTGTGGTCCCTAAAAGTGCCATCCCAGAAACCAGCGCAGCCATCTTCTTGATTTCTTCCTGTTAATACTTCACTTCCTGTTTATCAGGTCACTGGCCATCTGTGTAACACGCCAGGTTTGGCGTTGGAACATGTTGTCTTGTTTTCTGAATAATGGAGAGGGTAGGGCAAGTTCACTAATGCACACCAGACTGTCCTAGAGTTTAGGAATAACATATTTTCTGTGACTGAACTTTGGCTGCATTTCTGTTCATCTCACAAATGAAAGAAAATAAGTAAATGCATATATCAACTGCTCATAAATAATTTTTCATCAGATAGCATGACCATCAAAGAAAGATTAAAAGATACAGACATGACACAAATCTCAAAAACTCACAAAAATAAATAAATAAATACTTAAAAAAGTGGACAGACCTGTGACCTTGATGGCATTAAACAATCAACTGTTTGCATATTTCCCAGGGAACTGTGAGATGATGGTGTTAAAATGGTTCAACTTAATCTCATGTAGCAGACAATAGTTTATCCTCAAATATTACAATGGAGACAAATCTGAGCCTCAGAACTGCAGATGCTTTCATGCATTTATATGAGGAGAATTGTTTCCCGTGGTTAGAAGTGCTTTTTCCTCACCAGTGTCACCATGTGCTCGCTCATGGGGGGAGATTTTGGTCCACTGACGAGCCATGTTGGGTCCCTGTGTAGTGCCTTGATATAACTGTTATTACAATGTGACATTACAAAGAGAATTGAATTCAGTAGAATTGAACGTAAAAACAGATCTGGACAAGATTTACTGCAGCATCCAAAACTTAACAACTGTCTCACTGGAATAGACACAAACAAAATCAGCATCAAACCACTAACACTCCTTAGCATCTATATAAACCTAAATTACAACAAATTATACTTGCTCAATAGGCTTCTATGAACTCTACGCATTTGGCATGAAGTCTTTTCAATTAATAGGTACTGACATGACTGCATGTTTGCAAACAATGAATGTGTAATTAAAGATGATTGCCACAAAAAGATCCCAGAAGCAGAGAGACAGAGCTTTAATCAGTATTTACCTTAACTTTAGACGACAGCTTTGTCCTCCTGCCATCACACAAACAGGCTGCCAATGCAACATAAACATAACAGTTAATGCATAGAATTGTTCTGACCTTTTATCAGTAAAATCATAAACTGAAAACCACTGTATTGTTTTTTTTTGGAGTACAACTTGAAACAGCAGTGGCCACACAGGGTTTTGAGTGCAGACATGCTTGATATCAGCAACGGCACCACTGATTTAGATGTTTGGAGGAGTGATTCATGACAAAGGCCTCAGTTGTGTTGTGTTAATGCTCTGGCAAAGGCTCTGACCTGTTTTACAGAACGTGAAGCCACCAAACTGACAGGTTCAAGCAGGTCAAAGTGGCTTTTAAAAAGGACACATTTAGAGATAATAACATGGCCATCATAGAACGGAATTCATAATTAACTTGACATTCCCTTGACATTTTTTTTATTTAGTTATGTGGTTAATTAGCTCTACTTTGAGATTTGCCTTAATCAAAGCACTTGATTGGAAAATGCCTGGTGAAGGTATTATTATCCAAACATACAATTCACTGTTTCTCCAGGAAGCATATGAATATGTAAACTGACTAGATAGATAGATAGATAGATAGATAGATAGATAGATAGATAGATAGATAGACACTGACTGTATGCAAATCCTAGAGTTCAGGCTGACTGTGAAGACACTTGATGATCTCTGATTTTCTCATCCAGGTAATTTGGCTCTTCAAGTCGCAAAGTTGCGATTCTCTCATTTTCCTGAGCCGGAAATGCCATAATGAGTGCATCCATCTGTAAAAACACATGTGGGACCATGGGTTTGTCCACAAGGCTGTGCTAAAATCACCACTAGATGGTACTGATGTGTTTCCTACCTCTGTCCTATAGCAACTGATGAATGCTCTTCTTGTTTTGCTTAAATGAAAAAAAAAAAAATCAGCTAAAAAGAAAGTCTTGGATATATTTCATCTAGTAATAAAACAAAAAAAGGAGGTGGGGGTGGGGGGTGAAAGCTCAACTCTCTCTGGTTTATGATTTTCCTGTGTAACCACAGACAGAAGAGAAAAATGAGTGGGTTGTTTTCATGGACATCTTGACACTATGATATAGAGTGCACACGTTATTTTATTTTTATTTATTCATTTATTTACGCATTTCTTTATGTATTTATTTATTTATTGAGCTGTGATTTCCAGTGGATAATAAATATATTATGCCAGTATGTCTATGCTTGTTATTCTTGTTCAAGTTACATTTTCTCAGAACAAAGGGTCTTTAGCTCAAAGACATCTTATTAACAACCACAACACTTGTGATAACTACAGGAGCCACAGCCCGCATTATGCATGTCACACATCTATGCATGTTAATGGCAGAAAAGCCTGTAGGTGCCTGATGGTGTCACAGGGCCGTCTCCTGCTGTTCTGCATCTACCACTCACGAGCACAGCCCATATGCATACTTCAAGGCCTTGAGAGTCTACAAAGACGCGCAGCGGCTCTGAGGGAATCAGGTGCTGCTCTCTCAGTTCAGTATGAATCACTTCTAAGCACCAGCACCACACTGCTCTGTGGGGATGGGTTGGAGTCTTTGTTTAGCTTTCACGCCCTTTGATATCTCCCAGTGAGGAGGAGGGGGGCAGCAAGAGTTAGGAAGTGAGAGCCAAAAAAAAAAAAAAATCAGAAGTAAGAGAGAGAGAGAGAGAGAGAGAGAGAGAGAGAGAGAAAGAAAGAAAGAAAAAAGTGGCATGGGGTGGATAGGAGGCAGGTTTGAGACTGCTGTTGGTTTGATGATGAGGCGATGCTTAACATCCTGTCTCACTCTGATGGCCGGGGT